>SNQJ01S0023263.1:55063-66315 GCA_010110895.2 Picea sitchensis | reverse complement strand
ATATGTTCCATCTTTGGTAAGGGGTAGTTATCCTTTCATGAGCTCCTGTTCAGGTTTCTGAAGTCTACACAGAGTCTGATTTCTCCATTCTTTTTCCTTACTGGTACCAAGTTGGCCACCCACTCTGAATATCTCAGTGGTACGATGATCTGGGCTTGTAGCAGCTTCATCACTTCCCTCTCCATAATAGGTAGCAGTGTAGGATTGATCTGTCTTAGCTTCTGCCTAAACGACTTTGCCTCCCTTTTCAACAAGATTTTATGCTCAATGACAGAAGTGTTATATGTTTTGAGATCTTCATAGGTCCAGGAAAACACATCAGCAAATTCCCTCAAAAGTCCAGCGTATTCAGACCTCTGCTCCTTTGATAGGCTTGGGCTCACTTTCAGTGCCAATGTTGCACTGAATAGTATCAGCGTCACTCTCCGAGATTTCCCCTTTTAATGACACATCATTTCTATCAAAAAGCCTTTCCAAAGGAACCAATCCCCTTGGAATATGGTTGTTGGGGAGCTTCACAATGTTGCGCTCTGCTATTTTACTTAGAAATTTACCCCCATCAAGCTCTTCTTCAAAGACAGAGTCTTGGTCGATATGCATCTCTGAAAATTCTTCAACAGTCTCCAAGAATTTCTTGATCTCAAGATCATCCTCGAACACCTTCCAATACTTGACATTGTCAGGTATGGAGGGCCTGTATTTTACTTCTACATCATATCTGAATTTATGTGGCAAGGGAAATTTGAAACAACTTGCTGATGTATCCAAGGAATCTGCCACTGTATTCTTCTCCCTTCGAATGAAAGAAATGTTAAATGTTGAGAAGAAACTGTCAATTAGGTCCCATACCTCATTTCTGTAACTCCTGAGTCGAGGATGCTTACCCTGATAAGCGTTTCTGATCTGTTGGACCAAACACTCTGCATCTCCGAACACCGCTACCTCCTGAATTCTCATTTCCCTTGCGGCTCTTAATCCTAGGACAAGAGCTTCATACTCTGCCACATTATTGGTAGCTTCAAATTCTAGCTTGTATGAAAGAGACATGGTTTCCTGAGTAGGTGATACAAAAAATACCCCAGCACCAGCGCCTTCCCTGGAAGAGGCTCCATCAAAAAACATTTTCCAGACGGGGGAGATGGGGGAAGAAAATTCATGAGGAGTGGTGGGCTTCTTTCTAAGTTTAAGAGGAGGCTCGGGGGCATTGGTGATTTGTAGTAAACTGGAACCTAAATCAGTGTCCAAGGCAAAAATAGGATGGTTGGTAGGGTTGGCCTCGTCACTGATTATATAGGTCAGTTGGGCTTCCCTGTATAACCTCCTATGTTCTCCCCCAAACACTGGGATAGTAGCATATGTGAGGTCCATCTGCAAAGTTCCCCCCAGTCTTTTTATCCAAGATCTTGATAACAACATACCGAACTTAGGGGGAACATCAACCACTACAATATCCATGACCACACTTTTCATGGGCAACTGAAACAAGGTCACGACCAGGTCTTTGATAACTCCTAGACATTGAAATTTTCTGGAGTCAAAGGAATAGAGGTCATGATAGGCTTGGGTGACTTCTAGCCCTAACTCTTCCATGACAGTTTTGGGCATGAGGTTGTGAGAAGCCCCTGAATCCATCAAGAAATTGTGCAGTACCTTGCCATGTATGTTCAAGGAAGTGTAGAAGGGAGGGGATGAGTCATTCCTGTCTTCTACCATAGGACCTAGAATAACTACAGGCCTTTCATCTTGCAAATTGATGGAGTCTATGGGAAGGCATGAGACCTCAGACTGTAAAAGATCAGAGAAGCATTTCTTGAACCCTTCATGTTTAATCAATTCGATTAGGGGCACAGGGATTCTGATCTTTTGAATTTCATGCTCGAAATTAAAAGAAGATGTAAGCTTCAAAATTTCTCTTATTTCGGGACCATGGCTCTGGACTATGGGAGAGAGGGGTCGGGGCTTCTTACCTCTGTGACTATCCACTACTTCATTAGCAGGTTTCTCTATTCTAGTGGACTGCTCAGGAACATCAGGTGCTACGGTCTTTTTCTTAGACCTCAGATCATACCTACCTTGGCTGCCAATAGTCTTGTCTCCCTTGCTCAGTTCATTTAGCTGACTGTCCAATAGAGACCCCTCGTATGCTGATTGAGTGAGATGAGGAAAAGGAGGAGTGTCCCCAAAGCAATGGATTTCAGGATCAAGCTCATCTGTTTCCCCTTCTTCCCCCTCGGCCACAAAATTGTTTTGAAAAGGGGCCTGAATTTTCTGGTCTTCTCTGTCTCTTCCCCTCTCTCTTTGCATAGTCGAGGAAGTAATATTGTTTGGCCTCCTAAAACCTCCTTTGTTTTCGGTGTTTTGAGGGCCCTTGTATGCTTGCCTCCCCTCCACCTTCATTCTCTCCATCTCTACAGACAGAGACTTCACTATCTTGGTCAGTTCATCCACTTGAGGGTGGGGCACTGATGGGCTAGAAGTTGAGGTTTCCGATCTTCCCTTTCTTCTATCTACGTCAGCCTTGTTCCTCAGTATATTAGCTGCTAATACATTGGATTCCACTTCTATGGCCGCATCTTTCATTTGAGCTAAGGAGGTGGCTCTTCTTTCTCTCAATAAAAGACAAAAATTGGGGCCAAACGCACTAGCATAAGAAATCTTGGCCGAGGCTTCTGAGGGTTTTATTTCAGCAGGAATTTTATTATACATCTTATTGAATCTTTTAGAGAAGTTAGAGACAAACTCTCCTTCCATCTTCCTCAAAGGCCCAAACTCTGTCATGTAGTACATGAAATCCTTCTTATCTCCCCACTATCTCAGGAAAGCACTATCCAGGGCTTCGATCCCAGCAATAGATCCGAGGGCCAATCCTCTAAACCATTTTCTCACCTCACCATCCAGGCTCTAGATGAAGACTCTCATCCAGACATATTCATTTTCAATGTTCAGGTTGTCTGCATCACTGTAGAAAGCAGCCAGGTGCTCTTCCGCAGTTATGTCCCCTTCCCCAGTGAACTTGGGCATATATTTCAAGTAATCTCTGGCAGGGAGAGGATTCATAGGATGGGGTAGGATTAAGGGTGCATATCTGGCAGCAACTATGGCGTCCATTCTATTTAGAGGGGGATTAGCACCAACCATAGAAATATTATGTGAAGGAGAACTTGGAGGAGAAGGAGTTCGCTAAGGGGCTACTGGGAATGAGTCTCGAAGTGGAATGGGAAACAAAAGGGGATTTAAGGAGAAGGCCAATGGGCTCAAGTCAGCAGATTCCCCTCTTTGTGTAGGAGCGGTAACAGTAGCAAGAGGAGGAGTGGTAAAGACAGGAGTGGGGAAATCTTTAGCGGTCCTGGGTCTACACCAAAGTACAACTTCAGAGGAGAAAGGAGTGACAAGGGTTTCTCCCTCCAATCCCAAACTAGGAGGGGAAAATTCAACAGGAACACTCCTAAAATTCAGGACATGGGAAACCTCAGAAAAAGGTCGGTTAAGAAAATGAGGAGGAGAAAATGGAGTTCCTACAGAAGGAGATGGCGGATTACCTGGTTCGACAGTGGAAGCTTCTTCTTCAGAGGCCTTTCCTTTCCTGAGAACCACCTCTGGATCAATTTCAGGTGTAGCTAGAGGCAGCTGTGGATGAGACCGCATGTGTCTGCCTCTAAAAGCCACAATTAACATGGAAGGTTCGCCAAAGTGGAGTCATCACAATGGAGTCGCCAGGTGCACAGTAGAAATATTCAAAGGCTCTGATACCTGATGCACCTTCAGAATCAGAGGCTCAATGTCGTTCAATCTCGGGGAACATTTTCAACTTTGTCCCCAACAATGACGCTAGAAATGTTAGCATCAGAAGTCACTCCTGGATTGCTTGCAGGAGTAGAGCCCAACGCCCATCAGTTTTATGTCACGATAAATTTTAATGGGTGATCAAATGGGTAGAGACTTGGGGAGATATCACTCTAATTCAGGGACTGGGTCTGGTATGTAAGGAACAAAGGAGGTCTTGATCTAACTTTAGTCAGCGAGTTGATTTAAAGATGAGCAGGTTGAAGACTTAGTGAGAGGAGTGAACAAACTACCTCGAGCTAGTCAATAGGACTAGTCAGATACCCTATCTTACACAGGGTGTATATACAAATTTAAGATGACCCAGAAGCTGAAATTTTTACCACAAATACCTTACTAATTTCTGTAACTATCCTCGAGAGCTCAGGGTCTGAAACGTTACAGAAAACTTTTTTATAGCGAAAATTCCGCAATGACTTAGTTCAAGATGATTCCAGAACCCTATCTTGTACAGGTTGTATCTCCAAAAGTATAAGGCCTTAGGAGCTGAATTTTGAACCCGACGTACCTTGATCCATCTACTAAATATCCTCCAAGCCGTTCCTTCTGAAACGTTGTAGAAAAAAAAGTTATAGTGAAAATACCAAGGTGTCTCATATGTAGCAGTGAAACCCCAAAGACCTTGAGCTCTGATACCATATGTTAAGAACCAAACATCAATATAGCATAGAAAAACCTCAGGAAAAGTACTCAACTACTTGAAAAAGAGATAATTTCAAATAATAATCCTCTTCGAGGGGGAAACCTCCTTTTACCCCACATAAATGTTTAAGTACAAGATGATTCAAAATGAAAATGTCTCCTTGGTATAGATAGGCGACTAGGAGGTATAATTACAGGTAATGTCCTAAAGCCAACATAAACAAAATAACATTACTAATATAATATGCCCCAATTAAGGGGTAATGAGCCAATATTAGGGCTTAACACGGTCCACTGTGCTCCCTTCCCAATCTTCATTAGCATATCCCTACAATCTCATGTCTACATCGGAGGCATATCTCATGCCATATCCAACTGTTCTTTGTAGATATATCAACACATGCTTCGCTGATATCCAGTGAGTCTGTCTTAGCTGACTCATAAACTGACTGAGTACATTCATTGCATAACATATATTAGGTCTGGTGTTAACCAGATACATCAATGATCCAATCAGTTTTCGGTATATATGTGGATCAATCTCTCCTAAATCAGTAATTTTCTTCATATTCATCACCATCGGTGTAGGCATGGACTTGCAGTCTGTCATACCAAATTTCTTCAATATCTCCACTATATATTTTCCTTGACTTAGGAAAATATCATCAGTCCTTTGCCATACTTCTAGTCCACATAAGTAGTGCATCATACCCAGATCCTTCATTTCGAATTCAGAAGTCAATGCACGCTTGCATTCAACAATAAGTCTTTCTGAACAGGTGAGGAATAAGTCATCAACATACAAGACCAAGATCAAGAACTTGTCACCAACAATGTGATAATATAGTTTTGGATCAACAACACTTTTGTTGAATCCCAAACTCATCGGGAATCCATCCATCTTCTCGTACCAAGCACGAGGTGCCTACTTTAGTACATACAGGGATTTCTTCAACCTGCACACATGAGATTTCTCTTCATGTATCACGAATCCCTTTGGCTGCTCGATGAAAACTTCTTCCTCAGTCTCACCATTGAGAAAGGTTGTCTTTACATATATCTGATGTAGTTTCCAACCCATGCATGGAACTAGTGAAATGATAGTATGGATGGAAGTGTATTGGGATGTTGGAGAAAATGTCTCCTCATAATCAATTCCCTCCACCTGTGAGAATCCTCTGGCTACAAATATCACTTTTTATTTATCGACACTTCCATCAGCTGCATGCTTGATCTTATAGATCCACTTAGAAGTCGCTATAGACTTCCCTTCTGGTCTCAGAACAATATCCCACACATCATTCTTCATGATGCACTGATACTCTTATGTCATGGCATCTTTCCATACCTGTTGACTTGTTTCTTTTCCATGACAAGAAGGCTCAGTATCAATGATGTGGCTCATGGCTGAAACATAGCTCAAAAATCTCTTTGGTTTCTTGCTCTCTCATAATGTGCCTTAAGAAGTTGCATGTCCCTCTGCCTCCTGCAGATTTTGACGAGCCCAGGCATGCCTTTTATGGCCTACTACAATGTCTTTGGGGACATCAGCTGGAGAAACTAGATCAACTGGATCGACTGGAATAATGGATATCTCCCTCTAAACTGTTGAAGGGGGAGAAGGTATTGTCTCACTATCAATCTCCATCTGAGATTCTCTAGATCTTCGAAAGGCTATCTTTTCCTCAAAGATGACATCTCTGCTCACCTCAATCTGTCTCTGTCCAGGGATGTAGATCTAGTATGCCTTTGAAGATTCACTATTTCCCATAAATGTACCCTTTCTTCCTGAAGGGTATAGCTTGGACCTCTTCTCCTTGGGTACATGTAAGTATATTGAACACCCAAATATCCTGAAGTGTCTAACCTCAGGCTTCACTCCAGTGAAGGCTTCCTCGGGAGTCATGTTCTTCAAAATCTGGCGAGGACTCCTGTTCTGAACATATACTGATGTCATGGATGCTTCTGCCCACAAAATCATAGGTAGATTCTGATAATGTATCATTGCTTTGGTTTCCTCAATGTTGGTTATGTTCTTCCTCTCTACAACCCCATTTTGCTTAGGGTTGTAAGGAACTGTGTAGTCCCTCTTGATCCCTGCCTCAATACAGAAATCACTGAAATCCCTGGAGGTGTACTCTCCTCCATTATTTGATCTTATCACCTTGATCTTCCTTCCGGTCAGGTTCTCAACCTGAGCTTTGAATTCTTGAAATATTGCAAGGACTCCATCCTTGGTCTTCAAGAAATAAATCCATGTCTTCCGAGAGTGATCATCTATGAAGAGCACATAGTACATATATTTGTTCAAGGAGGCAACAGTAATTGGTCCACACATATCTGAATGTATCAAGTCCAATATCCCCTTGGATCTGTTGTCAATGCTCAAGAAGGACCCCTTGACATTCTTTCCAAAAACATAGCCTTTGCAAACACCATTATGATGAACATATATCTTTGGAAGGCCTGTTACCATCTTCCCTAGAGATGGAAGGGCTCTATAATGAATCTGAGAAAGTCTCTTATGCCATAAATCACTCAAGCTGATAGTGTCATGTAATAGGGCCTGGACTGGTCAGATAATGAACATGCATAAGTTGTTTTCTCGAACACGAATTACTCAGGCATAATTCATATGTGATTCCTTGTGCCATGCAAGAAATTTTCCTTCAAAAAAGGTAACCTTGTAGCCTTTACCCTCTAAAGCAAAAATGGAGACAAGGTTCCTTTTCATCCCAGGTACATATAGCACCTCACTCAACTGAAGGGGTGTATCAGAATCTAGTTGGAATGCAGAAGTTCCAACCCCTTTCACATTATATCTGGCATTGTCTAAAAGTACAACATGTAGACCAATCTCTTTCTCAAAAAGATCTATCAGATGATCTCTATATTCGGTCATCTTCCTAGAGGCACCAATGTCAATTAACCAAATATCATTATCAGTAGGAATCGTACCTGAGAGTGTTGATATGAATAATAAGGCTTCATCTTGGATGTCTTCATTTCTCTAATGTGGCTATGGATAAACATCAGCAGTGGAGGCAAGTTGTCTTTCTTTCTCTTCATCGATAGTTGTCTCTGGTAAGGCCTCTTGTCTCACACTCAGTAGGTCATCCTCTTCCAGAGTGATCTAAAGTCTTGACTTCCAGGAACTGAAGTTGCTTGATCCATCAAGCCTATCTTCCATCAAGGTTATGTTCCTCATGGTTTGCAGATTCTTCCACAAACCCTTAGCAACTAGGCTAGGAAAACTAACGACTAGGATAGGCTAGAAATATTAGGTTTCGTTGGGCTTATGATTTCCAAAAATAAGCCTTAGAGGTTAGAAGAACATTGGTAAGATTTAAAAAAACTCCTTCAATGAGCTACAGAAACCCTAAAACTAAAATTTTTGCAGAAAATTGTGAAACCCTAGGGCCAAAAATCCAAAATGCTCAGAAATGCAATCTGAAAGTTGTTGTAGGTGTGTTGAAGGAGGATGTACAGTCCTATGCAATTTGTATCCCCAACGTTTCAGTGGAAAGTGTTGAAACAACCAAACAAGAGAGGGTTGTACCTTTTTCTGGAAACCCTAGGAGGGACGTACAGTTCTGTAGAAGAGAGGACAAATTTCTTGAAGGATTGTGCAATGGATTCTTCAAGACCTATGCTCTGATACCATGTTGAATTTTGACTATGCTAGGCTCAAGCATGAGGTTTATTTCATTTAGCATGTACTTGAACCATCAACAAATGCATCTACACTATACACAAGTGTTGCAATAACCAAGATCACAAGAAGAATTACCATGCACAAGAACACAATAAATATCCTAGGAAACTCTTCTACTCAAGGGAAGAAAACAAAACAATCCTTTGCTATATTCTCAAGAGAATATCCCCCAACCATAAAACCCTAATGCACACAAGAGGGTGCTCTACAACCTTGAAACTAGCACCAAAGAGAGGTTTGCACTTCAACCCTAAAATGTACTTGCTAAAATCTTGAAATGTCAAGTGTGAGTGTGTTTTCTCAATGGGGAAATCACCTTTATTTATACTAGACCAAACACATCAATAGGTGTGTCTATTGGAACAACAGGGCCGACCTCAATAACTCAAAATATAATTAATTATTACAATAAACCTTAATTAGCTTTCACATATGGTGGGGCCGACTTGTACCCTTTACATCATAATTAGGGTTAAAAGTAAATCTTACACTTAGACAATATAACAAGGGATCCACACGTCCACTAGTGCTCAGACACTAGGGACACATCCACCTGTGCTCAGCCATAGGGACATCATACTCAACAAATCTCTATCTCAACTAAGTCCACAGGAGAATCATCTCGAGTACGATATCGACTCAACTCTCAAATAGAGGAGAATGACACACCCATCACATGGGCACTCCCAACACTGGGGGACGACTCAACTCTAACACAGAGGAGAACGATGCACCCCATCACATGGGCATAACCAACACTGGGCTCTCTCACAGGTCGACCCAACTCAGTCACAGAGGAGAACATATCCTGGAGAATGTCACATGATGCTACAATCATCAACATTGTGGAGGACCTCAGCCTGCAAGAAAACAAGACTTGAGAAACCCTTTTCCTCTAGGTTATGAGCCACCATGAGAACATTATTATTATTATTATTATATTCGTTATTTTGTCATTTTGAATATCATTTTTTAAATATACTCTTTCTCTTATAAATAGCTTTGGGTTCTTTTCACAACAATACACTACATTAGAGAATACCTATGACTAACTATGCTCCAAACCAGGGATAATTTAAATTTATCTCACATTATAGAAACCTTGGCAGATCTTTCTAGTCCTTAATATTCAAACTATAAAATGTTTGGCGATATTTTTGTAAAAATGTTTAAATTTATAAGGATTTTATATAGTTTCTATAAAATTTGGGATATTTTTAAGGTAAAATAGTTTTATTCTATAGAATTTGTGGAATCACTTTTTAGAAAAAATGGAAATTGGTGAATCTTTTTTTTGGAAAAAGCAAGGAAAATTAACCCACGGGCGAATTTAGCCCCTAAAATTTTCCCTGCTCCAAACATAATTAATTATTTCTAACTATAATTAACCAAATTAGAACACATGATTTTCAATATGTGAACACAACAACAATTACACAAAAACCACAAGAGTGTCATTGCAACTATTCCACTTAAGTTAAAAGAAGATCTTTCCATCATAGTGTGATAAAAACTAGAAAATTTAGATCTCTCACATGATTTCCTATAGCATTGACAACTCATATAAATAGTGAAGCAAGTCATACTTGTTAATTATGATCTCTTAATTATACACTAATTAATTCCATGACCAACCCCAAATCAATGATCTATACAATTTTTTACATATTCATAAATCCCATATTCCATGAATGGCATGTGAAGCATGATACAAGCAATAAACAATAAACAATGCGTAAAGAATGATAGCAACCAAAAATATTGCATCAAATAAGGTGGAAAGGGATTCTATCCAAGGCACATAAACCAATCTTAGTGCTATCTCATTTTAAAAGTTTGCTCCATGTAGAATTATACTGGCTAAAATTGTCTCGATGATTTTGCAACAATTTATTTTGCTACTAAGCATTAGTTGTGCAAGAAGTTTTGTTGGAAAAAATGGTTTTTGAATATAATTATTTCAAGACAAAACATAACATATTATACAAAATCTAATACTAGGATAAGTGAAATAACTTCAACAAATTTACTATATAGATTTCATTATTTATCCAAAAACCAAGCAAAGTAAGGTCTTCAGAATATGGAATTTCTAATGTGATGCCAATGATTGAAGTCTAAGCTAATTTCTAAAAGTAATGAACAATTTAAAATCAAGATTCCAAAATATAAACTTTGAAGAGGAAAATAGAGATGTATTAAAACATATGAGAAACTGAGCAGTTGTGCATCATTTAACTACAAATATTGTAATAATGGGGGTGAAGAGGTTGCTATAAAGAATAATGAAACAAGAGATATGTGCAAAAATAAACAATGGAAAGTGTTTTCAAGTGACTAAATTGAAATCATAAAATAGTGGTGCAACATTATGTCCATATAGAGACTGATCACTACAATAAATAACCAAAACATAGGAAACAACTTAATTTAATACAATAATTGAACACTCGACATAGATAAGCCACATCGTTTATGTAACTTCTTTTAATATTAGAAATGGCCAAGATTTAGGGCCATATTTACATTGAATAGATCCTTTCTTAGTCTCTAAATTCCTCCTCTACAACTATATAAACCTCCCCTATTGAGAGCCAAAGAAAAGTCTCTTTTAATATAAATGGAAGAGAATTTTACTTGTCTCACAATCGAACCATTGTAAGTTCAAACCATTTGTTTGGATCGATGAAAACCAGTTTCGCTTAGTCGATGATCTCAAAATTGGTCTAGATTTGTACCAATGCTAAATTAGATGATTTGTGAATCTTTGCAAGCAATTTCATTCAATGTTTGATGGAGTGCCATGTCTTGCAACTTGCTTGCTATTTAAATTTTAGGATATTCATCATTTCCTTTAGGATGCCCTTGCATAAGGTTCCCCTACTAAATTTTAGTGAGCATAGGCTCACTGATATGTTGTGGAATTCTAAAAATGGTCCATTGATTTTGTGGAATACATGTGGATTCATTTTTATCTTTACCCTTATACTTGACCAAAAAATCCTTGTATCTAGGGATTTGAGTTTTATGGAAAAATATCTTATTCAAAATG
>SNQJ01S0023263.1:31710-41959 GCA_010110895.2 Picea sitchensis | reverse complement strand
GTGCCTGGCAAACGAACACCATCAAAGCTCATGCCTGAAAAGCCATCTGAAAACCGAACACCATCAAAACTTGTGGCTGAAAAACAAACACCAAATAAGGTGCCAGGAAAGCCAACACCATCAAAGCTCGTGCCTGAGAAACAAACACCAAACAAGGTGCCTGGAAAACGAACACCATCGAAGCTCGTGCCTGAAAAACAAACACCAAACAAGGTGCCTAGAAAACGAACGCCATCAAAGCTCGTGCCTGAAAAGCCATGGCGGTGAAGATGGTTGTATAGCCATAACCCATTCTTCAAATTTGTTTCCAGAGCTGGTATTTTTGTGATCAGAATCAATATTACAGTTCACTCTCCACAGTATAATGTAGAGGTAGTACATTTTGTCATTTTCTTTCAACACTTTTTGTGGTTTCTTATACTATTTTTTTATTTATTTTTATCTTACACAAAGATCATATGCATTGGCCAAATTTGTCTTAAAACATTTATGATGTTTACTTAATTTTTATAACGTTTTACTTTAAAAAAATCATTGTGTTTCAACATTTTTTCTATCACAAGTCTTGGTCAATTTGTCTTAAAACATTGGCCATTTTGTCTTAAAACATTATTGATGTTTATTAGATTTGTCATAAATTCATTTTATGATGCTTCTTTCTCATTCCTGATTCACGATGGTTAGAGGAACCATTGTTTTTGTTTTTTTATAACAAAATTATAGTTTTTTTTTTCTCTTTATAAAAAAAATTATAGTTTTTTTGGTTTTTTATTAAAAAATTAAATGTTATCATATAACTTAATAATTATAAATTTTGAATACTATATTATAAATTATTAACATTTGAATAGTGTTATGAGGAAAATGTGTAATTCCTTTCATGTTCAATATTTAGTTTACAGGTGTCACTTGCACACACACATATCTTAAAAACTAGTGTATATCCATCTTAAATCATGATCTATGAGGCACCTAGATGCATCAAATCCCTTGAGGTGTAAACCTTTTTTTAGAGCACAAAATTTGGAGATTCGATGCCTTTTCACTTCACCTATGATAGATCTGGAAATTAACCAAGATTTGCATCTCATGAGATTTGTTTTATAGTTCTTTATACCACAAAGTTGGAAATTAACCAAGAAACCATAATTATAAATATGAAGAACACTTGATTTATTGAGAAGCAAAAGATGTGAATGTGGTTTTTAGGCGAATAAGGAAATGCATACTCACAAGGAAGAAAAAAATTGCTCAAATTAGGTTTTAATGGTATTGAAAAGGAGCATAACCACTTTTAGGAAATATTGAAGACAAGAAACAAAAAATGATGATAGGTGGATAAGATTAAAGAACTCAAAGGAACTCACTACTAGTAAAAAAGCGAGCAAACAAAAACAAACACTTGTTGTTTTAGTGCAACTCACTCAAGAGTTCACTCTTCAGGCTTGACAACCTGGATCTTCAATATTCAGCTCCAAAATGCTCCAGATATGTTCCAACATGCTCTATAATTCTCCCTACATGGTTGCTCCAGTTCTGAACTCCCTTTCCTCCTCTCTCATTGCTCCTCATGCACACAAACTGATTGTCTAAAACTATTGTCCCTACCCATACAAATTTCCTCCCTTTGGATTGTCTTTATTGACTCACACACTTCCCCAAGATGATTGTACTCAACACATATGTGCCCAATAACTAAGAGATGTGACTTTTCACACCCACCCTCTTACTTGTATTCAATGATTGGATTTGGGAACACTCAATCATAAACTATAAGGTTCATATGTCAATAGCAATTTTAGGAAAATGGGTTGAATTAATATACATGGGTAATTCCCCCTTGGACCCCTCTTGACCATTCTCTTAGACCCTCCCCTCTCTTGTGGATTAATTCATSCCCCATCTCTGTCCATGTCCCCTTAGCAACTAGCATGACATTTTATTATTAAAACATATAAAATACATTCCGCATATTACATCGCTTGGCCATAGCCATATTCATATCTATATTATGCATAATTAAAYTGGGGATTATAATGGGGATGTTACAWTCCCCCTCCCATACTATTGTGCACCATCCTTGGTGCACACTATGCTGATATAAATATATGAAAATTTACATCACAATACTCAGAAAATAAAAATTTTCACTTTCACAACTCCAGTAATAGTTCCAACCATAATATCTTGTTCCTCTCAACTCACTGACCCAAGGATTACACCATTTGTTTTGTTAGTGACCTATAATGATAGGACATCTGATGATTCAGAATCTATTTGTGGGTTTCATGATGAAATTCCCAGTTTGCTGGCCTATTATCTCCTGAAATAAATTAGTCAATTGCATTTGATTAGGTGTTAGGTTGTTATTAGAAAGAACATTTCTAAATTTTTAAGGCTCATTTTAAAGAGTGTTAATCTTGTAATAAACTTCGGAAAACATTTCATTTAGTTTTTATTTAAAAAAAACTCAAAATATAGGTTTTGGTGGCTAAGTGTCTTTTCAAAAGGGCTTCTGAGCCACCGAAAGCCCTAGCTTTCGGCGGCTTAAACGCAAAACTCAAGGCTCTCCTAGCCATCGAAATCGAAGGGAGATTTGAAACGGTCAGCTCGTCTTAGTGAAATTTCATGATTGTAGTTATTCGTCGAAAATACAGGGGAGTTGTCGAGTATGACTTGGTAAGAGGTGTTTTACGAGTTATTATGATTATGATTTTATCTACCTAACCCTAAAACCTCTAGATCTTACACTTGTCCTAAGAATTAGGATCTGATCTCGGCATATCCTGACTTGATCATTTCAACTTCTATTTCATAAAATCACATGGTCTTTGTACTTCCTATCCTTCAAGGTTTATTGAATGATCAATATCATTTAAAATCCTAATTACCCTCTCACGTCCCTCAAAATCAGGGCTCGCCTTAAGTCGCATTTCCCCATTTCTCACCTTTGAAATTACAAAGTGCACAAACATCCCTAATTTTGCGCTGAGTGGTCTCTCTCCAAGCCCGAATTTCCAATTGCAGGTACAGGAGCATTCCAACAAATGAAGAGAGGAGGACCAGCATTGAGGAAGGAGCTTGATGATATTGGTTATCTGGAATCACACCCAGAGGTATGTCAGCTCTTCAAGGACGCGGGTTTTTACAAATTTTGTAAAAAAGTGCAGAGCTCTCATCAACAGGTGGCAAAAATCTGTTTCTCTCACATTTGATGGCAGAAAGGCAGTCATTGGCAAAGATGAGTTCCTGGTGGATGGAAATCTCATAGCAGAGGTGACAGAGTTGCCAAGGACTGGAGAAAACTGGTTCAAGACCACTGTTACAAAGGAGGTCGAATTTAGGTCTTATTTGAAACCATAGAACAAGTGTTTGATATGGAAGAAAGACATTCCTATGTCTTTTCTGGAGGAGAAATGGCAACACCCGCTGAAGTCAATTCTTGTTTACATAACCTGTGAGGGTAGATATAATAGGGTAATGATTTATCATTTCAAATTGATGAATCACTTTACTGGAAGGAGCCCCTTGAACTTGCCTTATTACCTCCACAAAAGCTTAACTAAGATGGCTCATCAGGTCAAGGCTAAACCAAGCAAGGTTGCAAGCAGATTATCCCATCATGGTTTGATTAAGAAGTAAGTTGGGTAAGTCAAATCTAGGTTGGTAAAGACAGTAGGGTGAGGCATTAAGTAAAGGGTGGACGCCAGGTGAGCATGTACGTGAGTAAAATGAAGTAGGCATATCAAGGTCAAATACGAATGAATGATCTAAGTGCTTACCCCCATATAATCTCTGAAAGTTCATAAAATTAAGATAGATGTTGCATCATGGAATTGCAAGAGTGTGACTGTCTTTCCGGAGGAGAAATGGTAACACCCGTTGAAGTCAATTCTTGTTTACATACCCTGTGAGGGTAGATATAATAGGGTAATGATTTATCATTTCAAATTCATGAATCACAGCTCTTATCGAAGGAGCCCCTTGAACTTGCCTTATTACCTCCACAAAGCTAACTAAGATGGCCTATCGTCAAGGCTAAAACTAAGCAGCAAGTGCATTATCCCATCATGGTTTGATTAAGAAGTAAGTTGGGTAAGTCAAATCTAGGTTGGTAAAGACAGTAGGGTGAGGCATTAAGTAAAGGGTGGACACCAGGTGAGCATGTACGTGAGTAAAATGAAGTAGGCATATCAAGGTCAAATACGAATGAATGATCTAAGTGCTTACCCCCATATAATCTCTGAAAGTTCATAAAATTAAGATAGATGTTGCATCATGGAATTGCAAGAGTGTGACGATTATAATGTATGTTCTCATTTCCCCTAGTGAAATCTAGTGAGAGTGAGACATACATAAATGAAATACGAAGGGGTGAGGCACGAAGTGAACGAACCTCCCCCGTGCCTCATACAATAAAGTGAGGGAGATCTTTAAAGATATATCTCATTGGCGTATTGAACTAAGCCTAGTATTGAACGAAGACCAGTATAGAAAGTATCACTAATGAAGAAGGTGATTGGGTTGTTCATTTCAATAAAATCACTAGAAACAATTTAAGCTCTCTTTGTAACAAGTTACTATGCATCACCCAACAATCTAACTAGGAGGATCTTCTTAGATCTCTTCATAGCTCTTGATTTGTGAGCTATTGCAAAGAAGGAACAAGGATTGGGGCCACTACTTATTTTGGAATGAGTTTCAGACTAATTTATAGCCAAAGGATAAAAAGGGGTCTTCTTCATGGTGTGCTTCCACTCCTGTATGGAAAGAGAAAGAGGAGAGCCATCTCTCCAGTTGCAGTTGATCAATCCTATCCATTTTCTAAGCCTGAAAAATCTAAGAAGAAACTGGATTTTAGCAAGGATGCAGAGAAGGCAAAAGAACCTCCAGTAAACAAGAATATCCTCAATCTCCCCTATATAGACTCTGAGGATGAAGAAGACTAGGTTGCAGTAGAGAAAGAAGTATCCCTAGCAGAAGATCCAATTACAATAGGGTATGAATATTTTCCCTCACCTACACCAAAGGAGGTTCAAGGACAACAAATTGCAAAGGCCTCATCTAGCAAGTGAAAGAAAAACAGATCAAAGAAGATTAAGAAACTTAAAGAGAAAATAGCACAAGAGGAAGTATTAGAGAAGGTGATAAAGACCCAATACAAGACTCTATCAAAGAATTTCACAGAAACTAGTGCATCCTTGGAAATATTGGCACTTGAAAGTGTTAAAGAAAAAGAAAAAGAAGAAGATCGTGAAGGACTATAACAGTCTATGGAGAGTAGCTATGCATTTGAAGAAAGAGGTCAGGTTATTGAGGTTGCAAGCCATGCCTTCAAGATTTCAGCCTCAAGCACCTATTGATCTTGAAACCCTAGAAAATGTAGCCATCCATTTGAATGATCCAGACAAACAACAATCCTACAACCATTCCGTAACCTCGCCGAGATATAGAGGCTTTAAGATCAGCCCTTAAGGTGTTTTAAAAGCCAAAACAAAAAGGTATTTCAAGAATTTTCTTAATTTTCACTTAAGACGGAAATTCTAAGTGGCTTGTATTGTGGCTTAGGCGAACATTTCAACTATTCATTAGCCACCGAAAGCAGAGATTTCAATGGCTAGCAGGCTCATATTTTGCCTCTCTTAGCCACCAAAAGCATAGGCAAAATAAAGAGACACTATTTTTGCACAGGTCCAAGTTTTTCTCACCCATACAACTCGAGGATGGTTTGTAATGATGGATAATAAATAAGGGCATCAGTTTTGGGTTTATGTTCCAGTTTTCAAGGCGCCTAGCAAGGTGGAAAGGTTAAATTGGTTACCTATTTTTGGGCAAAAAACTATTTTTGTGCCAAAAGTGGAAATTTCATCTTATCCCACATCTTATGAAGATCAAACAGCCTTCGAAGGCTTACTACACGTGTCGAATACTTTGAAGGATATGAAGACCATCCAAGATAAGGAGTTGACCTATTTTATAGGATCCTTTCCTATTTTCTTATGTCAGTTGTTCATTTTATATTTTAAGTAAAATTCGATCCAGTATTTTAGGATCTGGATATCTGATGTAAGGGCTATAAAGCCACAAACTTTTGAGGAACCAAGGGTTAGACTTGGGATGGTAAAAATGTAAAAATGCTCATAGGCTGTAAATGACTTTATGAAGGAATACAAAGGCACTATATTTCCAGATTCCTGTGTTGTGTTTAAGTGGTGAAGTTTTTCTCTGATGTAACTCATTATTTTCTTATTTCACATGCTTTCTTTCTGTATTGTCTATGAGAAGATAATGTGCAGGATTTGTTATTGACACCCTGTGCTGGCTCGAAACAATATATATGTTTTCTTCCAAGTTTGAAATGCAAAATTCATATATACTCTGCTTTACATTTCAAATAAATTTCAGTTTTTTCTTCTTTTCCATTTTATAAGCTCAAAGGATCCACTAGCATGATTATCCTACCTGGTCATATTTTGTCTTAGCTATTCATTCATCATCGTTTTTACCTTTGACTCCATTTTTCCCATGGTCCTTTTCCATGTCTCAACCAAACCAATTCAAAAATCCATAAACAAACCCATGTTCTGCATAACTAGCCTAATATCTTCTTTCCAAACAGATCTATATCAAACAGAGAGATCCCTTTCTGAGTCTTGGAGGGATAGATCCAAGACTCGAAGTGGTTTTGATGTTGCCTCTGTGAATGCCTCCACAACCTTGGGCAAATTACAGAGTGATAACATGTTTATCAAGGATAATCTAGGAAATGTACCATATGTTTATCAAGATTAACCCAAGAAATGAGTCATTCTATTATCAATGTCTTGAGCACAATTGGCTAGGACTCTGAGATGTGGTTCCGGAAATCTAGTTGTTGAAAATGGAGTCTTGCATTTTATTTTCTTCAAATTGTCAAAAATTTGTGGGTATTCTTCTTGCATGCTTTCTTCATGCTCCCATGTAGCACATTTAGGACTGTATTAGGTCCATTGAAACTTTACCATCCCTATGGAATTATTCCTGAGCACTTTGACTTTCCAGTCTAGGATGTGTAATCCCCCGTATGCTCCACCTAGATCACATTCCAATCAATTATGTGGTTAGGTTCATTCACATGTTTATTTAATAATGACAAATGAAATACATTATGCACTCTCATGGATGTAGGTAATGCTAGCATGGATGCAATTAGCCCTATATTTTCTAAAATTTCCAAAGGTCTATAATATTTTGCTGCCAACTTTGAGAAACTTCCTAATCTTAGAGAACTTATTTTCTCCTTCACATTTAAGAACATATGTTCGACCACTTTGAAATCTATAAAGACTCTATTCTTGTCTGCATAGCTTTTCTTCCTATCATGGGAAGCCTTTAATTATTCTTTGTCTTTGCCATCTGCTCTTCTATTCCCTTTGGTAAATATGGCCCTGCAATTGTCATGTCTATTGTATTATCCCAACTCACTAGTGTGTTACATTTTCTACCATACATTGCTTCAAATGGACTCATTTTCAATGATGCTTGATACCCATTATTGTAGGAAAATTCAATCAAATGAATATAATCTTCCCACTTTGATGGTTGGTCCATCACCTACATCCTAAGCATGTCCTCAATTATCCTATTAGTCCTCTTTGTTTTCCAATTTGACTCTGGATGATATGTTGTACTAACATTTAAAGTTTTCCCAAAGCCTTTGAACAAACGTTTCCAAAAATTGGAAGTAAACTTTGGATCTCTATCGGAAACTATTACTTTAGGCACTCCATGTATCCTAGAAACTTCCTTCAAATATATTTATGCAATATTTGTTGCCTTGTGTGTAGTCTTCACTAGAATAAAATGCACCACCTTAGTTAATGTATCTACCACCACCATGATGGAATCATGTTGCTTCATTGTTCTGGGCAACTTAGTAATAAAATTAACCATGACCAGTTCCCACTTCCATTCTAGAATGGGCAGTGGTTGTAACATTCCAGATAGATGTCTATGTTCTGTTTTAACTTTTTAGCATTCTAGACATCTAAATATGTAATTAGCCAATTCTCTTTTCATTCTTGGCCAAAAGTATTGGCTTCATATAGCTGAAATTTTCTTTTGATATCTAGGGTGCCCAATATATGGAACATTGTGTATTTCCTTTAGCACTGCATTTTTCATCTCATTAGAATTCGACACATATAATTTTCCATTGTACATGAGAATTACATCTTATTTTATCTCATAATAATTAAATTTATGCTGAAAATTTCATGTCTGTAATGTTTCTTTTATTTTCAAATACTAGTAATATGAATCAGAAGTAGAGGAGACGAAAGAGGATTTTTTTTAAGGAATAAGGATCAAAATGTTGTTGCATGTCACATCTCATTCTATAAATAATTCAAGCAAAATCATAACAGACACCTAATAGAGTAGGTTTGTCTCTACGAAGTAAGGAAAAGGAAGCATAACGATATTTTATAGAGCCCCCATAAAATCCCATCTCACTAGAGATTCGAAGGATTAAAGGAAATTGATGAGGATTCTTTGTTGAAGTTGTTAGAGCAGTTTAATGAAGTTGAAGGGGATGTAAGGGCACCTAAAACAAAGGATCTAAATAGTTCATAGTCCATAAAAAATGATAAAAGTGGAAACACTTTGTGCTCAAACGTTCATTCAAAGCAAGTTATTCCATGATTCAATATATTCAACACATTGTTTATGAAGGGGGAATGTGTGGTCCACTTTCTTCTCCTTCTTTTTATGGGTGCAAGTATTTCTTAAATTTCATTGTTGACTTTTCCAAATGCACTTTGGTTTACTTCTTAAAACTTAAGAGCGAGGTTTTTGACAAGTTTTTGGCCTGCAAGGCCCTTGTAGAGAAGCAATCTAAACATCAACTTCAAAGGTTAAGAATAGATAATGGAGGTGAATATGTGAACAATAATTTTACAAGTTACTACACTGCATAGGCCATCCAAATGCAACACATTGTTTGATATCCATTACAACAAAATGGTGTTGCTGAGAGAAAAAATTTCACATTAAAAGAAATGGCTAATTGTATGATCCAATCTAAGGGATTAAGTCTAAAGTATATGGAATCCATTAACTATGCAAATTATATAGTAAATCACACTCCCATAAATGCTCTTAAAAATATAACACTAGAAGAAGCATGGACTAACAATAAGCTAGATGTAAGCCACTTCCATGTACTTGGCATTGTAGTATGGGCTCACATTCCTGATGAGAAACGTAAATCTTTACAGGCTAAAAGTGAGAAGTGTATATTTGTCGGTTATTCTGAAGATGTCAAAGGTTACAAAATTCTTCAACTTCATTCAAATTAAATTATTATTCGAAGAGATGTTAAATTCAATAAAATTATCTTGGCCTACGAGCCTAATTTGAAATTTTCACCTTCTTCGGCCTACAATCCATCTTCGGCATTTGTTCCTTCTTTGGATCATGATACATCTTCGGTGTTTGTGCCTTCTTTTCCCTAAGATCCATCTTCAGTGTTTGTGCCATCTTTTTTTCCTATTTTGGTTTCTTCTTCTTCACATGATGACAATGAGGATGAAAATCCACTTCCACCTGCTCACCTTCTTCTAGATGAGTCCATTGAACATGAACCTGAACAAACACCATCGCTTCTTATATGGGTTCGCTCAACAAAAGAAGTAGTTGGTGATATTACTAGTGATCCTTTAGATCAATGTCAGACACGTTTACAGTTCCAGCGAGCCTCTTCCGTTTTGGATCAAGTTTCAAAGACTCGTGATCCAAAGACATTTGTAGAAGCTTCAAGTCATCTAGATTAGGATACGTTAATGAATGAAGAATATCATTCTTTGGTGGAAAATGATATTTGGGATCTTGTTCCTCTTCCAAAAGGAAGAAAACATGTCAGATGTAAATGGGCTATAGAAGTAAGTATGCATCAAATGGAAGTGTTGAAAGACACAAGATTTGGTTAGTTTCCAAAGGATTCTCCCAAGTTGAAGGATTGACTATAATGAAACATTTTCTCATATAGCCAAAATGAATTCCATCCACCTTGTTCTAGCCCTTGCAGCCTCACATAAATGGGAGGTCCATTAGATGGATGTCAAATACTCCTTCTTGCATGGGGATTTGCAAGAAGAAATCTACATGGAACAACCTCCTAGTTATGTCCACAATGACTAGCCTTGTTTGCCTCCTTAAGAAATCTCTTTATGGTATTAAACAAGATTGGTATGAAAAAATGGATATATTT
>SNQJ01S0023262.1:207601-218501 GCA_010110895.2 Picea sitchensis | reverse complement strand
TTCCAAACTTCCTCTTCTCGCGTGCATATTTTCCTTGTGCATGCTTCCTTTCCATTTGTGAGGGTTGTGCCTTTGTCATTTTTTCTTGGCCTCCTTCCTCTTGAGCCTGTATGGTCTCCTGTGGACCCATTTGCACCCAACTTCTTGTTCTTGTTGTTTTGATAATTCTCCTCGTCATTTTTGGTACTACGTTTCTCCCACTTGGTAGGGTTCTCACTGTAGTTGTTCAAGTATTATCCACCAGGTTACCTATCCTTGTTGATGAGCCTGCATCAACCTTTTCATTAGGCTTGGAGGAATGCATCGTGCTTGTCCTCGTAGTTGGATTTCCTGTAGTTGACTACCACTGCGTGGGCCAGTTCTTGATAATCCACTCCACTTCTTCCCTGGTAACGCAATATTTCATCTTCAACCATGCCTTTTTTGGATCCCTCACGACTTGGATCCATAGGTGATTCCAGGATGACTTGAACCTATCTATCCCTTTTGTTTCTTGCGTGACCTCCATAGGTATGCGCCATACATTTGTTGTGTGTTTCTCGATTTCTTCTAATATCATGGAAAACACAGCGTTGTTTTCCTGTTGCGCATTGTTATCCTTTGCATGCTAGAGAGACTCATACCTGGTCGTGTAGAATTTTCCCACTTTGTCTAAGAATGCCGAGAACTTGGGATCCTGCCACCCTACTAGAGCTATTAATATTATTAGCAAGGAGTAATGGAATTCAGTTCCATTTTCCTATTTATCGTGATAGCCAAGTAGTAATTGGTTCAATAGGTAAGGTGCTCAGCTGAACTTCATCCCCTTCACACACTATTTTTCTACTGCGATGACTCCTGATGGTGCTTCCTCTATGTGACATTTTCTTAGCATCTTGCATGCCATTAGATTACTGGATAATCTTGTGGCATTGTCGTTGATTTATTTGATGATGATGCCTCTATTCCCCCTAGTTCTGTCAAACTGTGCCTTCACTTGTTCTGCCAGTTCTTTCTCATGCGCTTTGTTTTATAAGAATTATTCCGGTGACGCATCGTAGGAAATCATGTTATTTTGGAAATTAACGCCACGTCAATATGTACTTTTTTTTTCATCCAAATAATGCCTCCATGGACCCGAATGAACAACTACTTGATTCACAGACTGACATTCTTACCACACAAAAAATGTGGTATGTCCAAGAGGTCCATTATACCTAAGTTATACATCCCCATAATCCACTGTGTGGTATCTAGCACTGTCCTTTCTAGGGGTCCAATCTCACGTGTGTTGATCAGATATTTTTCCTCGACCAATTATATAAATTTAGTCATGTCATGCATGTCATGGTCTGTGCACCTCAACTTTTGTACCTTCCCCAACATGTCATCGACAGTGGGGACTACGTCCGGAAGGAATGGGAGGGTAATTTTGATACTATCAGGGGTATTTATTTTCTACCCCACAGAATACGTGGCTTCCTCTTCTTCTTGTGTGCCCTCTACTTCCCCAGCTAAGTCAGGTTAGTCAGTGAAGCTTTTGCCAAAATTCTAGGCCTTTCATGTTCTAGTACACATTTTATAAAAATGTTGACTGCGCCCAATTTGTATAAGTGTCATGCAATTAGTTGATAGTCTGCATCTCTAATACCATATTTTTCTTCTGTGCAATACTAAATTCTTATGGTGCAATCCCTGTACTCAAGTATTGAATGATGTCAACAAAATATTTGTCAGCTACTTGGACTAAAAATAACTGCGCATCAAAGAATTTGTCTTCCAAGTTGGTAGGATCTTCTCTATTGGTTACCCTTGAAAGATGATCAGGTCCTGCATTCAGCTTCCCTGGTTTGACTATCACTTAAAAATTCAATTCTTCAAATAACAGTAGCCATCTACATATCCTGCCCCCCAACACTGGCTTGTTGACTAGGTATTTGACAGTTGTGTGATCTATGAACATATTAAAGTGTTTTCCTAGTAAGTAATGTATGTAATTTTGAAGTGCATAGACTATAGTTAGGCCTTCTCTTTATTTAATGTTGTATTTCTCTTCTTATTCAAACAATTTTCTACTTGCAAATGCTATAGGATGGTCCAAATCTCCTACTCATGGTTGTGCCAAAATTTCTCCAAGTGCTATAGCCAATGCATCTACATGTACATGAAAATTATTTTCCCAATCCGGGAATAATAAAATTGGTGTTGTGACCATATTTTATTTTAAGGTGTCCAAGCCTTGTTGGAAGTCCTCATTCCACTAAAATTTAGTATCCTTCTTTAAAAAAAAATTCATTGGCACAGTGATCTACGCTTATCCTTTTATAAATTTTCCATAGTAACATGTATGTCCCAATGTTTCTCTCAAATGGTGCACTGGTTCTGGTGGTGGTAAATTAAAAATGACTCCAATCTTAGCAGGATCCACAAATAACCCTTGTTTATAGACTATATGTCCCAATGATATTCCAAAAGGTTTCCCAAAAATGCACTTCTTGATGTTCAATGATATCTGACATTGCCTGCATGTCTGCAACATTATCCTTAATACTTCCACATTATCTTTTAATAGACTATATATATTCCAGTCATCCAGATACACTTCTAAAAACTGATGTATGAACTCCTTGAAAACAACTATTACTACCCTTAAAAATATGGTTGGTGCATTCTTCAGCCCAAAGGGCATGGCCGTGTACTGGTAGGATCCCCATTATGTGGAAAAATTAGTCTTATACCTATCTTCTAGGGCTATCTTTATCTAATGGTAGCCTGAGAATCCATCTATAAATGAATATGCTTCCTGAAATCCCACATTCTCTATGAATTCATATGTAAAAGGTGTAGGGAAAGGGTCATGTAGGAAAGAATCATTTAGTTTCCTATGATCTACACAAATCATTATCCCCCCTTGTTTCTTCTCTTCAACAACCATAGGGCTTATCCATTCATATTCCTCCATTGGTTCTATGATACCAGCTTCCAACATTCTGTCAATTTATGCTTATATATTGGATTTAGTCTATACAGTCTTTGTCTGGTAGATCTAGCATCATGTTTGAGAGGTATCTTCATCTCTCCTATATCTCTTGCTATACCATTCATCTTTGTAAAGGTTCTTTGTAATAGATCATTGTACTTGCGTAGTAACTCTGTTATCCTTTCTACTGTTTTTTCATCCCAGTAGTCTCTAATGCTGGCCATTTTGGGTTTCTCAGTTGTCCCAATATTAACTTTCTTTACCTTGATAGGTGCAACAAATACTTATGATTCCAAACATGGGAATTCCACCTCTCTTTCCCATTTAATTTCTATAATATGAATATTGTGCAGTTTGTCTTCCTCTGGTACTTCTTCTTCCACATGATACCATGACAATAGTTCTTTAACTGTTTTCCTATTTTGTTGTTGGTATTTTTTCATGAGATCAACCTTTTGTTCATCAATAAATATCACACCTCTTATATACTTCAGTGATGAATCCATGTTGGGGTTCTCATGTTCAAATGAGAAGGTTACTATAAAATTTTGTTGTAATGTTGTCCATTCTGCAATGCCTCTGTGCAGTTCCTGGTCTACATACCAATTTTCTGGAATTCCTTACAATATGTGGATGAAGTGATGATGCCATTCCTCTAGTGGTTTCATCCTCCACCGTGTCTTGCATTTCACCAAATTTTTTGATGGTGTCCCCTGTCCATCATATCTTTTCATTTTATTGTTGTCTTGTTATGCGCCGAATCTTATGCGCAGTAACCTCTTACATTAGTACCAGTCCTTAACTGTTACTTTGTGCACACCCCACCATCTTGCAGGTGTTTCCTTGAGTGCAATGTCCAGGGATAAGAGCCTTTGGTTCTCTAACACTTCATATTTGTATCTTTTTAGGAGTTCTTCTAAGTCATTCACCCCATGAAAATTGGGAGGTTCTCTTATCTTTGTACCCACCCATCTTACTGGGTGGTCTATTCTTGCGCACATTCTTGTGGAGACTTCATGTAATCTCTGCTACTATTTTTCCAACCCTGTATTATAGTCATAGCACATTATGTGATGCTCCTCTAGCTGAGTAATCCATCTACTGTTGGGTTGACATAATCTTTTTCACACGCGGTTTTTCTATATAAATTATTTATTTCCGCTAAATCCAAACAAGTTGGTTCTACTCATATTTCCCCTTTTGAAGCATATAATGGAGCAATGACTATGTATTCTCCTGATTCAAATTCCCTCTTCCTTGTCTTCAAGTTGATTATGGCCTGGTTATCAAAATCCCAATCCAAGCCAAGCAATGTTGGATAAGGTGGTGTACCATCTACTATTTCTATCACTTCAAAGTCTGCCTTAGTATGCACTCCATCCAGATCTACCATCACACCCTTAAGACTTACAATTGGTAGAAATTTGTGTTGGTTTTATAGCTTCAATTGGATAGGTGAGTAGCCTATTGTAGGATCCCCCATACACTTCCATGTATTCTTAGGTAAGACTTTGACCCCATAGCCTAAGTCTAATATAATGTCTCCCATATTGAAATCTCCAATGTTGGCATTCAGTCTGAATTCTCTACTTGTCCTCCTTCTCGTATGGAGGTGATTGACTATTTTTTGTTCTAACTTCCTCTATTCCTATGTGTTACATATTTATAATATATTTTTAAAAACTTTAACAGATGATGGGTCATTCAGTTGCTTAACAAAGGAATATTGTAGAAAAGTATTTATGGTACTTACTTGTGTTATAGGTGGTACTTCACTGGTGTGATCCATTGATACAAGCATCTTGTACATTGGTACATTCTGAGTATGTTGCGTAGCTGATGTAGATGCAACATATTGTGTGAGGAACTCTTGTCTAGCCTCCTTGAATGTTTCTTTTTATTTCCCCTCATCAAATTGTTTCTGTGATTCAATATTCTTCTTCACCCATTGGTGTTGCGTTGGATCCTGTCTTACTGTTTCATATCCTGTCTTAGCTCCTCTACATGTAACTATGTTGATATTTATTCCATCATCCCCGACTTCTGCAGAAATCCATTGAACATTCTGATTGTTCTGGTTCCTTTTTTATTGAATATTCCCCAAAAGTGTTGGGCATTCCTCTGTATCATGGTATGTTGTGTGAAAGTACATACATGTCGTAGGTGGAAGTGGACATCCCCTTGCATAATTTCATGGTTGTTGGTAGTTGTGGCACACTATTGGACCTATCCCTCTTCCAAATCCTCATCTACTTTGTCCTCCACCTCTATATCTACCTTGATCTTCTCGTGGTGCATTGTAATGTGGTACCTGATTATATTGTGTGGGGTTATATTGTGGTTGTGTGTTGTTATATTGAGGTTGCATAGTGTTGTACTGTTGTTGTGCATTATTATATGGAGGTGGTACCTGGTTGAACTATGGTGTATTTTTCCCTATCATCATCTATGCTTTCACCCTATAAGTATCTAAAGTTATTTCCCTCATCAGGTCCATTGTCATACAATATTTTTCATCATGACCCACTATTTTTCAAAAATTGCAGTATGAATTCTTGGGTACTCTCTAGTACTTCTGCATCATTTGACAATGATATGGATCATGCCCATGTGTTTTACAGATATCACACCATGGTCCTCCTATTGGCAATGGGTTTGGTATCCTTGTTTCCATATACTGTGCAAACGTTGGGCACTCATTCTTGTGGTGTCCTTCTATCATGCATGTAGTACACCAAAAAAATTATCTTTTCTCTTTGCACTTATTCTAGTTCAATTGAAATGAGAGGTTATTTAGATCCTCATTTATCTCTTATAATGCTAGGTATGTCTTTTGATACTGGTCCTCTTCCAATTGTAAGGCTTCCTACAGAGACTCTTCCTGATTTTGAAACTCTTATTGTCTCAAATGGTATTTCATATGTGGTAGTAGTGAATTCACAAAGAGATGTATATGCTTCATGTCAGTCATGACATATTTCAACTTACCTTTAAATCATTTGAACCCATGATAAATCTCCCAAATAGACTCACCTAGTTTATGTCTGATTTCAATCATCTCATTCATGTACTTATCTTCTGAAATGGGATTATGAAATTTATTTATCAACAACTTATTCACATCTGCAATAGTATGTGTTGTTCCTGGTGGACTGTTTACAACTAGACTCATGTACCAATCCAGCGCGCGATCTATTATCGTGATAGCTAACTATGCAAGGTTTGTATATTCTTTTGTGATATTATTTTCTTCCTAGATCTTCTCACAGATGAACAAGTTCTTTTCAGGATCCTATGATGTCTCTCCCTTGAATTATGGTAACTTGACGGTGGGATCATATCCTGCCATATTGAACTATGGTAAACTACTACCTCCATGCGATGTAGAAATTTGACTACTACTTCCTGAACTGGATCCTCCAGTTCTTGATCCTTGTTTAGATGTACTTCATGTGGTCTTTATTTCACTAAAATTTGGTTTTCTAAATGGTGGTGTTCTTTNTGGTAAACTACTACCTCCATGCGATGTAGAAATTTGACTACTACTTCCTGAACTGGATCCTCCAGTTCTTGATCCTTGTTTAGATGTACTTCATGTGGTCTTTATTTCACTAAAATTTGGTTTTCTAAATGGTGGTGTTCTTTCTAGTGTAGTAGTCACACATGGGGTTATGGGTTCCACATTCACACTAATATAAATAGGAGTGTTTCATTCTTCTCTTTCCCTTGGACCTATTGTCTTCCTTTTGTATGTTGCGCGTAGTATTTACTCAATATGCTCCACAACCTAGAGATCCTATACCTCTTATTCATCACTTCCCAAGACCTCTCTATCTTATATGGATCTCTTCTTACTATTCATCTTATATTGGTAGGGTACTCCACTGCGTGTTTTTCCAGTTGTTGACATGATCTTTTTGATCTGATATTCCTCCTTAATGATTAGGTACAAGTCCTCCTCCTTCTTCCCCTTATCCATATCTTCCTCCATTTCTCCATCTCTTGTCAGTGCTTCTCCCCTTCCCCCATGCACACAACGAAGTTTAGTTGCATTCTTTCATAGTCATCACACCTTTGTTATATAGTAAGATCTTGATTGAAGTATAGAGCAGTCTGATATACCTACCTCTAGGTACTTTTAGGAACTCTTTCTTTGATGTGTTGTAAGACTTCACAGTATATACTGCAAATTCTAAGATAAACCCTCCAACAATACTGTCTAACCAGAAATTTATTGCACGTGTGAATTTGTTGTTAACTTTTTGTAATTGCATGATCTCCATAGGATTCCACTCGAGTTGTCTAATTCGATTTGTAGGGTGGTTGTATTTCAACCTCAATAGCCACTCCTGCAACACATGCATGAAATCACAAAAAAAGAACTCATGCATGTTGATAAACACATACTTGTCCACATATTTGTGTAGTGTTAACTTAAGTTTTATGTTATCCTTCTGCAAAAACTCAAGCTCCTTTGTTTTGAACCAACTTTCAATATCCTCCTTCGTTGGATTCCATGGTATGAACATTCCTTTTTATACCTTCATTATCTTCACGATTATTTTACAGATACCATTCACTCAATCCGATGTAGTTCTAGTCGACAACAAAACCATTTTTTGGTTGTTAATCTCTCTTCCTACTCTTGAGCTGACCCGAGTTCAGATCTGAACAAGTTTCCAACAAAACCATCTAAAACTATTGACCCTCCTAGTAAACTAGGAGGTAACGCAACACACATAATGTACTGCGCAGTCTCACCCGAGATAGTCCTATGGGTGACTACAATGATCATATGCTTACAGCCTAGGAAAGAGTGGGGATCTTGGAATGCAATTCATATTCTTAGGCCTTTATCTGGTAGTTCTTCCTATTATTCTTAGTATTCATTCATATGTCAAGTATATGCATGAATTATAATAGATATAACATATAACATATCTCATTGACTTATCCATTCATCCATTCATCATCTAACTACTTACAGAAGGTAAACATGCAATCAATCACAACACATAACACATATGTTACCATGGTTCACCCCCTCCTGGGTTACGTCCACAAAGATTTGGCTTCTTATGCTATTTTATTTATATTTTTGTAATTGATGGCACCACGTTCACTAGAATCCCGATGATGAAGTTACAAAATTAGTTCCACAATCCTCTATGAGGCTGAATAGATCACACCAGGATCCTCAGTCTACGATATAGCTCTCAATATCTAGCTACTTGACCCTCCTACATCTCAACATATTACAAAAATGATATCAGATCTTACAATGTTTTTCCTAGCCAAGAAATATCGTATTCTTTAACATTCTGGAACCCTGACCTAGACCTCCTAGGTACTTATTTATACTTATTTTTGGCTTATCATCCATTACCATCTCTTACAAAAACCCTAACCCTATTTTGGTTAGGTTTTCCTGCATGCACGCCTTGCATGGTTTTCTCCTTTTCATGTGACTTTCCCTCTAACATGTTGATTTTGCTTCCAGCTGATTTTTTCTAATTTAAGCTTTAATTTCCAAAATTGAGTTCTTCCTCAAAATCGGCCTATGCCCAACACACCTCAAGATAGTTTTAGAATTAAGATGGATCTACTCTAGCTGTAGTACCATGCAATTTCTTAGAAAATCATGTTGGAGTTACTTCACACACACCTAGGATTTATTTTTCCTAAGGTTTTTCCTATGTTTGTAAGTCATTATTCAATCTCCTATATTTTAGGAAGAATATTCCTCTAGGGAGAATATTCTCTTTAGTTTTCACTTTAGGTTGATAAGTTGAGTGGAGTCTAGATGCTACATTGGGATTATCACCATGCAACATTGGGATCATCACTAGATAATGCACATTGTCCTTGGTATCATCACCAGACCAGTGCATTACCCATGATTCCCTGATCTCCTCCTCACTTCACTATGTTTCAGTTAGTTAACTGAAGAATGATAGACTAGTTAACTCAGCTAGGTGGCAATTCACTCCCGTAACTGCCTGAGAGACTAGCCTAGGTGGAAGTTTACTCCCATAACTGTTGGTGTGTGTCCAAAACACTCTAGAAAACAACTATGGCACATCATATTCTTCTCTAGTGCACATTGGTTGATTTATACAGAGTACATCATTTGTAAATTATCATTCATTCATTTGGTTAATGAGAATTCTTCCATTCTTTATCTCTTCTTCTCTTTTCTTCTATTTTCTCTGCAAATGTGTATGTCAATTACCATATAGATATTTTATATGCAGTTTCAACGCATTTACATGGTATCAGAGTCTACATATTGCTAGGGAAAAGACACACCAAGTTATTTTTGCGAGTACCGAATATTGAAGACAGCGGGAAAATGGAATTTTCAAAAGAATTCATTCTTACACCATACAATTTATTTGCATGGAAGGAGAATATGATCATGAATATTCAAAGTAGAGGATTGTACATTTTATCCATGAAAACAGATACAGAACCAACATCATCCATAGAAAAATCCAAGTATTTAAATCGAATGGATGAAGCATTCAAAACAATATGCAGTCTCATTTCTCCTGAACTTCTCTTTCACATATCCTCCTGTAAAACCCCCAATGAAACCTGGAACACCAAGGAAGGAATTTTTTGAAAATAGGATGAGATGAGGGGACACATGCTCGAGGTGGAACTTCTCACATTGGATCTAAAAATCTTCGACAATATCCAATATTTCTTTACCAAATATAAGGATTTGTTGTCTCAACTCAAGGCTTGCGGGGTTGATAAATCTAAGGAGGAGAAACAAATGGTTATCACCATTATCTCCAAAATTGGTCCATAATACTCAATTTTTGTATCCACATTTCATTCATTTATATTCACCTCTAGATCTACCTGGATAATTCCCTCTCTTGAGGCCTCTATTGAGTCTCTGACACAAGAGCAAAGCAAGCTCATCAATATCGAAAAAATCAAAGGCCCAACGGTGCATGCACTTACTGTGAAAGATGGAAGTGGTCATCAATATCAATAATATAAAAAAAAATACAAAAGGAAAAATATTCTCATCCAAAGAAGGAAGGGTACTCAAAACCCTTCCATGATGCCTCTGGATCCAAAGGGGGAAAGAGAAGAAAAGGGGAGAAATGCACTTAATTCCATAAAGGATTCCATCCAAAATCTGCATGTATGCAGAAACAGATAGATTTAATTACCCAAATACTTCATAAAATCAACCTTGGATATCACATCCTCGAGGGTTCCAATAAGAAGAATTTAGAATATTAGAATCCCAAGAAAGGAAATTCTATCCATGCCTGGATTTCCATAAACTCTTTGATGCTTGGATTGTACATTCAAGAGAATCACACCACATGGATTTCACACAAGAATTTTATTCTTCATTGGATGCATGCAAAGGTCCTCCTATTCGGATGGGGGACAAATCTCTAGTCGTTGTCACCAACAAAGGAAGGATTGAACTCACAAACGAAAGGTTCGAGAATGTGCTACACATTCCCAAACTTTGCGTCAATCTTCTCTCCGTGTATTGGATGAAAAAATTCGGCACCAGATAGAGATTCATATTCAAACTTGATGTAGTGGATATATATGACATGAAAACCAATTCCAAGGTTTCTACCGGTGAGGTAAATCATCAATCTAGACTCTACACATTTTATGAATTTATTGAACCAGATTATGCATTACTTCTTAACCATGCTAATGAAAACAATAGGATATGGCATGAAAGTTTTGGGCATTTAAATTTCAGATATATGCAACAACTTGGAAAGAATGGAATGGTTGATGGTCTACCTGACATCCACTTATCCAAAGGAATTTGTGAGGGATGTGTTCTTGGAAAACACCCTCAAGAGAAATTCGACAAAGGAAAGACACAAAAGGATTCCTCTCCTTTAGATCTGATCCATAGTGACCTCATGGGCCCTTTTATGCATCCAT
>SNQJ01S0023262.1:159512-188958 GCA_010110895.2 Picea sitchensis | reverse complement strand
CCCCGAACCCTTAGGTCGAGATCTTCTTAGGATCACTCTAAAACCCCTTTGAGTTGGATTGACTCTTCTTTTTCTCACTGAAATGTCCAACGAGATCCACAGGTCCTTTGTAAAACCCGCCCTATCCAGCTTAGCACCAGGCGTGAGATTTTACTTTCCCACGTGACCACACTTATACCTTAGCATAAGCTCTTCTCTCAACCTTGTGAGTCGAAGCTCCTCGACTTCTCTTTCTTCTTCTCCCGATACCCAAAATTGCGATATGGGTATAGGTCCTCCTTTGTCGACGTCTCCTCACGTGACTGTAGCTAAGGCTAAGAAATAACACTTTTTTCATAACTCATGATCTCGTGAGTTGTAGTGTCGAGTTCTTATGGTCATTCCCTACAAAGTTCCGAGATGCGAAATTCAACAATGGTTTGAATTCCCTTCACCCTTCTCACAACTCGCAATCTTGTGAGTTGGAGTGTGGAACCTCTGTGCTCCCCTTCCACAAAATCCCGAGACGTGAAAGATCAACTATAGGTTGACCCCTCAGTACGTGAATGCGTGCCACCTGTCACCCTTGTGGTCCCCACCTGACAACTTTTCCAAGTAACCACACGTGTCTTCGGGTCTCACTACTTCACAACTTCTGCACTAAAAAACAACTCCTTTCATCTCCTGAACTCTTTAATTCCTGAGATGTGATATCTCTACGGATTTATGATCCAATGGTCCTCCCATTCATGGATCCAACGACTCATATCTTCTTTCCACTTCGAAAATTCACAATTTGTAACAACAAACTCTTGCGTTCTCCTCCGGCGAATCCCCGAAATCACGAAACTGATCCTATGGTCTTACTGAACACAATCAACGGTCTTCGTTGATTCTAGAAACTAAAGTGATGGTTATCCTCCCCTTATACACCTTTCAACTTCTTCAGATCCTACGGTCCTCACAACCTCGCGAGTTGTCCATGGAGAATTTCAACCGTCCAATTCCTTCTCAACAGTTTCTATGAGGCGAATCAAGTTCTCCGTCCTGAACTTAACTTCTTCAAAGTGACCTCACTCTGCCTTCTACTGAACACTTCGAAAAGTGTTATCTGTCCTTGAACTTTAACTTGAAACCTCAAGTCTCCAAAGGGACTTTTGCGTGCACTCCTTGCAGAAATATCTCAAATACTTCTAAGTATTTTCCCTCTCGACTCTTTGCACTTTCTCTACAACAGTATCCCTTCACTCTTCAACTTTAGTCGACGAATTATAAGTCTTCAACTCACATGCGCACACCTTGCACAGATTTTGTGCTCTACTTGCACTTTGTTGGAATGAGAACACTGATATCTCTCTTGAGATTTTAGAGATAAACTCTGAAACTTCTGTCAACGCACTCTTTGCAGACGTTTTCACTGCACTCCTTGCAGGAACTCTCACTCAGGAAGAGAAACAATTGAAACTCATTCTATTAATCTCTCAGACTTCAAACATTCAACCATGAAATCATACATTTAACACAGCATGACCACAAATTCATAATAGAGAGAATAAAATGACTGTAAGCATACCATTCAACATGTATACACAGAAAGCATCATACCACCATCAATCTGATTCAAAGCTTCATATATTAAATCAGAGTTTCTGTACATGGGTTCTCCAATACAACTTTCTGCTACAACTCTCTTCTCTTTTGTGCTAATGTTACAATGATCTCCTTTTTGATACAATGATACAAATATGAGGGTGTCTATATTCATTTTCCCTCATAACTCCTAAACTGTCTAATCTATCATTTAAAACTACCTACTCTCATTAACTGGGCTTAAATTCCTTTTACATAAACATATGAGAGAAGAATGATCAAGATATGTTTACAATCACTTATTCATAAATGCACGTACGTCTTCCTTAACTATTTCATTAATATTCCTTCCTTAGTCTTTCAAAATCTTTCAAAACATTTTCAACATGTGAAAAATGCGTTGCACTTGTCCCGACTGGCTCTTGTCTTCGCGCTCGCTTGACTGATCATGATGCTCTTGCATCACAATGAGGTCCTCCATCAATAAGGGAAGATCTTGGGGGTTGAACACTATTTTCAAACTTAAAGGAAAAAGGGATGCAGACTCAATATGAAGTAATAATTTCTCCAGAGTAACTTTGCTCTCAAAGTTGAATTCGTTCTCCTCCTTTCCATAGCTCGTAATTTGCCCATTTATAGCCTTCAAATGTAATTGAAGGGCCGAGTCTGAATGTTTCTAGTATATGGAAGGCCAAGGATCAGAGATCTCCTGTCGGGACATGGAAACCCAATATTTAATTTTAATGTTTTGGCACAAATCTCGATGTACGGAGGCTGTAGTGGAGTAGCCTGCGTATACGTATGTTGTATAGTAGGAAAGGTGTGTACGTGTGGAAAAAATTGTATTTTTATCTCTGGATTTATCAAACAGGGATGATAATTTTGCATAGGGAAATGGAAAAAGGCCTTTTGTGCAAGATTGCATAAGGTGAGGCAAATATTTCTATAATAGTTGGGATTACCCATTGAGGACTGATTTTGATTATTCTTTAGTTCATGTATGTAAGCCATAAAATATGGAACTCCTTCTAGTGACAATTCTATTGATGGGTTCAACTTCACTTGATAAAAACAAGGGGTACTCCCTGGTATATGGTCCCAATTAGACTATACACCATTTGAATTAGGAGTCCCATCCGGAATTTGGCTCGGCTTCCATTTATTGTTGTCTTTTGGTTTTCGTACCGGTTACGGTCCGGTGTATCAATGAAGTGGGTGGGTGAAATGAAGATATGTAGATGAAGACCATGTATGTAAATACAACTAATATATTACTAATCTATGCTAACCTATTTATCTGGAAGCACACTAGAGTAACCGATGAGTTATAATGCAACTAAAACCTTGCACAACTTTTATACACTTAGTTGTAACAAAAGGATAAGATTGGAGAAAAATCCATACATATGTATATAACCAGATTAGTCTAGATCACAACAATGTATACTATAATAACCCACAAATCTCAAGGAATTGAAATATTCAAAGAAATATCAATAACTACAGAATGAAAAAGATTATATAAGAATTAGTCTACAACAAACAAACATTCTTACAGTGCATAGAAACAACAATTATCTTCACTTGATGTAGTTCAAATATTTGATTAGTTTCTACACAAAATTCCTTCTATAACATGATGGCCCTAAGGGCTTCTCAATATTCATTAATAGTGTATAAGTTCTTGAAAAATTTCTTGGGTCTATACAATGCTTGAAAATCCAAAAATTCCTTATCAAAGGAGCCTCTATTATATTTTAAACAAAACAGTAGTAACTCCTAGTTGTATTTTCGCCTTCTTCTTGAAGAGGAAGTTACAAAACTTTTCACCTTATATTTCCTCATGACAAGTGGAATAAAGGATTAACTTTGAAGTAGTTAGGAAAAGGACGAAATAAAAATAGTTGTTTATCCTTTCCCTATGAACTTTTGCTTCAGAGATAAGTTGTCCAAACCTCCAACTAGTTATATAGTGACTCAATTATCCTGTATGATAGTTTTTCCAGTGTTTCTTTGATCATGGAGATTCTATCATCAAGTGAGATCATATATTTCTCCATCCTTTTCATGTAATCATGTATCATAGTCTGAAGCTTCACCGGTTGTAGTAGATGTTGGTTAATAAGATTGGTAGAGACAAAGTTTGTTGCTTCGACTATTTGTCTCCTTCGATTTGTGTTGTCCTGGACTGCATTCACCAATTATTTTGTGACCAAATTCTTCCCAAGTTCATCTAATCTTGGGAGATGGTCATTCCTTATTATCTCTTGGGAATCTTTGTGATTCCTTGAACATATCCCCATTGCCTTGGTTACTTCTTTATCTGCTTCTATTTTTTGTTTCTTTATAGCGTCATTTCTCCTTTTCAGTACTTTATCTTTATCTCTTCTCTTTTTAATTTTTGGTGCCTCTTCATCCTCTTCAAGGGAACTTGAATGAGTTGAGACAGATATGGGGAAATATCTCTCATCTTCATCTCACTCTGCATCTTTTCTGGATGCCTCTCTTGCAACTTCTTCGTCTGCGATCATTCCCTTTGGTTGGCCTTGCCTCTTGAAGATGATTTCATCGTAAGTCCTATCATTTTGATGTACCTCCTCCTCTTCCCATAATTCAATAGTGTATTCATACAGGAGCCTCATGATATTAAAGTGTTCTTTTACAATATTCTTAGGGTCGTGCATCATAAACCTTTCCTCTCCAAAGTGGTATGAGTGAAGGATGTACACTTATGTTTGGGATTTCTTGGTGTTTTCAAAGAAATATTTGCCAATGTAAAGAGGTAGTGGAGGCTAAATTTCTTCCTTTGATCTGTATATAATTCCTAAAACCCCATGTATGATAGTTTGATATTCCACTTCTTGGAGCACAATTTTGTCATGAATGAACCGAGGGAGTAAGTGGGGTGGTTTCATTGCACCATATATTCTTATATAGGTACCATGTTTCATTAAATACCAATCCACAATCCTTCTTATGACTACTACAACCTTGTCTTTCATATAAGGTGGGGAGGTGAAAAAAAGAAATTCATACAATGGGGAATGGAAGTGTTTGTAGATTCTTTGATAGTATTTTCAGTATTTGTGCACCCAAAGAACCTTACAGTATATGTGGATAGTGGCTTCAGTGGGAAACCAAATCCATCCCATGTTTGGGTACTTGTGAGTGATACACATTATGTCTATAAGATATGAAAACATATGGAAATTGGGGAAGCTGCCTAGTTGTGCTTGTGTAACTGCAAAGATGGCATCCGTGATATTTGCAGAAAATATGTCTACCCAGTTGAATGAGACCCCAACATATGCACATAAATAAATTAGGGGTGTGTATGATAAGGGAAAATGAGTTGCATATATTTCCCCATACAAGCTGCACATCATGGCTACCATATGCTGGTAGGGTCTCCTTAAATTGGTTGTGGGGTATTGACTCTTGGGCCGATATTTGAACTTCTTGTCTACTTTATACCATGCAGGGAATAAATATTTCGGTGTAATATCCAACTCATTGAGGAGTTGACCATCCAATATTTTGTTCCCAGCATCTGCACAAGGGAAAAATGTTGGATGTGTTTCCACCCTGAAAATTACTGATTTTTTGATGTTACTAAACACCTGGAGCTCATATAGTTCCTCCTCCTCTACAGAGAAGTTTGATTTCTTAAACATATAATATACTTCTACCTATTTTAAGGTTTCTCCAGATTTTTCTAGAAGTCTCAACGTATCATCATGTACATTTCCGACACTCTCTATCTCTATTGTCTGTTGGGAGCTACCAGATGGCTCAACCCATGTTGCTTTCATCATCGTCTTATTTTATGGTGACATGTCTTAACCTGCAGACATGATAAAATTAGAGCATGTTTATTGGAAATACAACTAAATGATCAGACAATTATAAGATTTATTGAAATTTGCAAGACATGGAAAGCTACTCCTTGAAAATTCCAGGTTAATAGACAATGCTCAGTGAGATTTTGGGTTGAAATGCTTGGGCATCACCCTAAAAAGGAGAAATCAGAGCATGAGAGAACAAATTTCTTAGTACATATTAGAATAGTCAGTAAAAACTCTTCTGAGCACATCATAAGAGTTAGTAACAACTCTTCAAATCATATCAAAGAAGTTAATAACAACTCCTTCGAGCACATCAGAGAAGTTTTTAATAACTTCTTCCATATGTATTCGAAAGGGTTCGTCATCGTATCAAGGAGCTTGGAGCATTTACCAGGAACTCCTCTGATCGTATCGGAGGAGTTGAAACTAACTCCTCCAATACGATCATAGGAGTTGAAACTAACTCCTATGATACGATCGGAGGAGTTTTTTCCATTTGTTCTGAAAATGTGTGAAAGAGATAATTTCAACTCTTTTGATCATATTGAAGAAGTTAGTAGTAAATTCTTTGATATGTTTGGATATTTACTTTCAAATTCTTCGAGTTAGGGTTTTCTGTGAAAAAAGAAAGTGATCAGGAGAACTATGGCTAGCTTGGAAGGGTAAAAAGGAACCTTAGGGATTTCTTGGGTCAAGGCCTTCATGCCTTGGACGCGTTTTTGGGCTTGCAATGGTTTAAGTGTGAGGATAAGAATAAGTCTACCATGATAGATTGGGGGGAAAGGATGATTGCTTGTGTATCCCATAAGGATGGTAGAAAAAAAATTGAAAGGCATGGTCAAGGAGAATTGATGAAGAACCAGAAAAAGAGGGTTATCGATCTAGGCAAAAGGAAGAAAGAGAACATAGAACAAAGACCTAATCCTAGGTGAAAGAAAATGGAGAGAGAGAGAGAGAGGTGACCTTACCTGGACTATAGTCTATGCTTCCACGTGTTATATATGGATAGGGGAGAGTTTCAAATGGTGTTCAACTCAATGATTTTATCCTCGAAGTTTCTCGTTCAATTACAAATGGTAGAGTAATACTAAACTCAACCTCATTTCATTTTATAACCAATTGGTTACTTAATGGAATTTTATGTGGTGGCTGGGGTAGGTTTGACCGGAGGAGTTAAGAGAAAGTAGTACAATCAATTTAGAATAGTTATAAGTAACTCCTCCAAACATATCGGAGGAATTGGAAGTAAATCCTCCAATATGATCATAGGATTTTCCCCCAACTCTCGTGATATCGTTGTGTATCAGAACGAAAGAAAGGAACTCTTCCGAACTGTTCGCAGGAGTTTGAAGTAACTCCTGTGAACTGTTCGAAGGAGTTTGAAGTAACTCCTCTGCACTATTCGAAGGAGTTTGAAGTAACCCCTCCGAACTATTCGAAGGAGTTTGAACTAACTCCTCCGAAATGTTCGGATGAGTTTGAAGTAACTCCTCCGAACTGTTCGAAGGAGTTGAAAGTAACTAACATAGTTTCCTACTTAACGAAAATTGTGACCTCAAAACGAGAACTCTAGCCCTTAAAACCCATATTTTAGCATAAAAAACATGAAAATGAACCCCTAAATCAAAATGTGTTGCTACCGGTAGCACCATTTTTTTAAACGGGGTCAAAATTACAACATTTTTCAAACATGGCCTTCGAAACTCAGAGAGTAGCTCAAAAAAACCTTAAAATCAACACATAAATCAAAAGTGATGCTACAAGTGATGCTAATGAAACAAAATGTTTTTTACTAGAAGTGAAAATCATATATTTACAACCTAATTGAAGTTGTAACATTGACAACAAAACCTTATGAAAATAAACAACCCAAAAAATTTGAACCTAAACAAATACTTAAAATTTATTTTTACAAATTTTCTTTTTTTAAATTACATTAAAAAATAAATAAAATAGAAAAGTTTGAAAAAATCTTCAATTTTATTTTTTAAATGACCAAAAAAACACATTTAAAAGAATATATCTTAAATTTTAATTTAAAAAAAAAAAAAGAGATTAATAAAAAAAGTAAGGAAAAGAAAAAATATCTAAAAGAAACAAAACAAAATTAAAATTCTTCCTCCAAAAACAATAATTTAATATATATATATATATATATATATATATATATATATATATATATATATATATTATAAAAGAATCATTAAAAACCTTTTAAAAAGTAAATTAAAAAAAAAAAAAGACAAAAAAAATAACAAAATTCAAAAAACAAATGTCTAAAATAAAAAATATTAAACTAAATTCTTTTTAAAAAATTAAAACAATAAAAAAAAAAAAGTCAAAAATATATATATTTTAAAACAATATTTAAAATGAAAAATGTTAATTTTTAATAAAATCAATAATGAAAGAATTAAAAAAGAAAATTTTAAACCAATTTTAAAATAAACTCTAAGCATTGTTAAAAAAAAAGAAACCAAAATTAAAAAAAAAAAAATTAAAAACAATTTTTACCATAAAAACTATCAATTTTAATTGAAACTACAGTAAAAAATAGAAAAACTAAATGCAAACAAATTTAATAACATTTAAAAAAATAAATAAAAAGCACCTTTATAAACTAAACATAAAAATTTCACTAAAAATAAAATTCCAAACTCACATATTATTATTGTGGGGCTGCATGCTTGACATCTTTCTCTCAAATTTCATTAAAGCGCTAAAAGCCTTTGGTCCGATGGGGCCAAGCTCCTACTGTAGATGGTGGTACAGCATCACTCACTGGTGAAGGGCTGCTTCCTGTCTTGTTGGACTAAATGCTTAGCTCTCTGGTTAAGTTTGGTCTTTGAGTTGGACTATCGAAAGAATTCCCTTTGTTAGAGGGTGTGATGCAATCTAAATTGCCTTTCCATGACACTTCATCGATGCTCCAACCAACCCATCTAAGGGATGGTTGGGCTTTGTATATAGGTGATAAGAATTCTTAGTCTCTGTGGTCTAAGCCTTATCCCATTGTATTGTATTTAGCTGGGATGGGGTGCCTCCCACATCACCCCATCCCACAAGCTAATACTACTTGGGTCCTCTCAGAGGGACTAGGGGCTTAGACCTGGGATGAGGTGATGTTCTACATCACCTCTCATGGTCTCCCATCACTGCGCATATTTGTTTTTCTTCCTGCAGATTAAATTTTGTAGTTTGAGTGTCTTAATTTGTTTTCTTTAATATATAATTTTTATTGTTCTTTTGTGTTTTTGTCTTTTTTTTATTATTAAAATTAAAAAAAAAATTTGTTTTTTTATTCTTTTTGTTTTTTTTCTAGTTTTAGCTTAGTTTATATATTTGTTTTGTTTTTTTGTTTTTTCCTCTTTAGTTTTTTAAGTTTTTCTTTAATTTTTATTATTATCTAAATTTTCTTTTTAACTTTTTTATTTTTAAATTTCAATTCATTTATTTTTCTTAGCTTTTAGTTTTTAATTTTCAAAAAAATTGAATATATTTTTGTTAAATATTAAAAAAATAGCAGTTATTTAACTACAATTTTTTTCTATGTATTGAAGTAAAGGTAAACAATTGTGTTAAAATGGCGTTTTCCACTATATTTTAAAACTATGGAACAATAAATTAATTGAGACACAATTATATGAAAAAATTGTAACTACAAAAGTAATTAAAAATAATTTTAAGATTGAAAAGAAGCATGCAAAATGACTAAAAACACCCTTGAATAAAAACAAAATTAGAAAAAATTGAAAATAGATGAAAAAATAAGCATTTAAAAAAAATGTGGAAACATTGTGGATCGAAAATTAAAATATCGAACAACCACCTGTGTGAGAGGGAGTGCTACCAAGAGCACCATTTTTTTAAAAAGGGGGGTAAAACATTGGACTCAAAAATGAGTAGTAGAGAACTCTTGTAGGAGTTCTTGTTGGTTGAATCATGTTAACTTTGTTTCCATTTAAAAAATGGATTGCAATGCTATAATGTTGTTCATTTTCCAAGTGAAACATGAATTACCAAAAGAATCTTTAGATGAAGAAGAGACTTATGAGTCTTTCTCTTAGGCCTCAAAAATAAGGGGAATCCATTTTTATGGAAGCAATGTAATAAAAAGAAAATGGAGGGCTAGAAAATCCTGTCACAACATACATTCATCTACAATTAGGTTGCAAAAAGGTGAGCTCTCAAGCCCAATCCTCCTTTCTTATATATCCTTTGAGGCTAATGCCATTTGTCCATATCATACAAAATACTAATTATTTTAATTACTAATTTCATATTGTTCACCCACTCATATGTCACTCCATGTGCAACTAATTCTATTATTTAAAAATTTAAATAGATATTATCTTACCACATACTCAACCTCTTTCTCCTATTTTACTTAGATGCATTGATACTTGTAGAAACAAGACAAGCACTTCACACAAGTCTAAGTGTCTAGATGTGTAGAAGTCATCAAAAGCCTTCTACCTTGATACTTACTTTGTTCAAAGTAATTATTAAAGCAATTCTTTTATTAATTATTGAGTTATTATGAAATGATAAAGTAATTAGCATTAATGAATTAAACAATAACCATTGATCTCAAGTGAGATGAGAAGTAATCTTAACTGTCAATCACTTTGGATATTAGGGTTATGTTTGATTCGGTCATAACTAAAGATTATGAAAGCAAGGCTAGGTAAAAGGATACATTAATTTGATATTCTGAGAGCGAGAAGGACTTTTCTTAGGATTATTGGATCACTAAAGGACTAAGGATTCAAGGATGATATCTTGATAGGTGGAGAAGGACTCCATATAGAGATCAGGTCAAGGAGAAGAGAGGAACAAAGGTTGTCGCAAGTGGGTTTTAGAAGTTTGAAACCTCATGAAAGGGTTTCACCATACAAAGTATGTTTCATAGTCCTTGAGGTCACATACACAGTTTTAGTCGAGATGGGCATTGTTGGCACAGGGGAAGACCCTGTGGTTCAATGCTTCCATCAAATTCAATTCAACAAAACCCTCTAATCCATCGCTCCTTTTGGAAATACTGGGCGATGAAGTCTCACCCGGAGTAGTAAGGGGTTGTAGACTAAGGTGTCTAAATCATCTCGGGGACACGACCGCGGATTACAACACTTACAAAACTTATCCAAAAATATGAATTAGTTCATAAATTCATTCACATCGTAGATTAAACTCCTAGATATAGAATCAACACAACATCTAACCCTTACAACCTCTTAGCACATAGCATAAGCTTAGATCTAATGTTCATTCATATCATAAAACACTAATCATTCATAGATCTATCTATCATACATCACACGTGCGTAATTCGTAAAATTAGATACATAAATAACATGAACACATAACACAAAGCACATCAACATAGGATATATATTGTTCACCCTAGTGTGGGGTTGTGTCCACCAACTCTTCTTCTTATTTATTAGTCTCCTTCAATCTTCTTTACAAGTACGCAGCCATAGAGCTCACTCATTAATCGATAAGTGATCTTTCCACAACGACTAGATCCACCTTCTCAAAAATAAGTCTTTTGGCACAAAAGCCCATAGTCTATGCATAAAGCCTCTTACAATCACTTGTACTTATCTCTGCAAGTTCTCAATACACAGTATACACAGAGCCTTTACTAGCACTTATCTTGTCTTCTTGCCCTCTCTTACATTTCTCAGCTACTTATTTATACATTACAAAAGGGCTCAAAATGTAGCGCAAACCTAATGGACCACATCCCATACCCGCTACATAAACCCTAAAGCCCAAAAACTTGCCAAAATGGGTGATATCCTGCGGATTCGCTTCACCTTAGCGCCTGCCTTCACTCAGCCTATCGGGTCCTAAAATGATCAACATGACCAAAGTTTCCTCTCAAACTTGATCGAAGCCAATGTGCCCCCAACACTTCAGCCTCGTGACTTGTCCCGAAGTCACTCCAATCTAAAGAAAATTCATTTCCAAGGTTCGGATATTAGCTCTAGATGCCCCAACTTGTTGATTCACTCTGTTTCTCCTCCTTCTCGTGAAATTTATGAATTACTTGCTCTATGACGTGTGCCCTCTTCCAGGCATTGTTATGTTGTTGTGACAACCTATTCCAACTGTGAGTCGTGTCCCTCAATTTTAAAACATGTAGGCTTCATCTTGCACCGGATGGAGTCTTTGTGTCACCTCCATAACTCTTCTTGACGGCGACTTATTTTTGAATCAAGCGTTTCCTATGTGACCTTCTTCTATCTTCTCAACCGCACAACAACAACTTCATGCTCTTTTGCACCCATAGATGCCCTGCTGGGTTTGCCTCCCGAATTGTGATCTACCATCCTCGGGCTCTGAATCTTCATGAGGCCATAGGTTTGCGCACTTTTGTTGCTTAGTTTCTTACATTATGAGGCCAATGCCCTCGTTCTTTCTAACAATACCACACCCTAGCAAATTATTCCCTAATTATCACATCTTGTAGAGTGCTCGGGCAATTTGGATTTCTAGCTCTTCACTCTTGCTTGAAGTTGTTGAATGGCTTCATTGAGCTTCCCCACTTGCCTTGGTTGTCTCTTCCATCTGCCGCTTCATTGTCGCAGAAAAGTTCTCTAGTCACCGCCTCTATGACCACAGTCTAATCTACAAGTAGTTGGTCTTTCTTCCTCGGGATTTTCTTGTCCTCTTCAAAATTCACTTTAAGGTCATCTTTCTCTTGCCGCGGAACCTAAAGTTTCTCTAAGGCCTCCTCCTTTCTTTCTTCAAATTCTTAGCGGTCAAGCCCCTTTTCTTCTGGACACAACGACCGGAAGTCTGGCCAGATCAAGAACCGCTAAACTAGGTAGGCTTATCCCTAATTCTACACCGCTAAAGATGGCAATAATAGACATCAAGGCCGGATTCTAATGGATGGCTTTGCTGATATATTTCGCTTCTTTCTCGATTTTTCTATACAATGTGCTTTTCACTTCAAATATGATATCCTCTGAAGCGTATTCTACATCTATGATGATGAGATGGATATCATCCACTATGAGCACATTCTTTGACTGAGGCTTGTTGGCTTGGGATTTCTTTTGTGCTGAGGGTTTCTGTGGAGATACCTTCCTCTTCTTCGGTGTTTTTTGTCTTGGTAGGGGGGGTCCTTTGGCGGTGTCACTTCGCTATTTTCTTGATTGTCTTCTTTCCATTCCTCCTCTTGTTTCACTTCGTCTCCTCCTCCGTAGGGTGACTCAGCGTAGTTTCTAATGCTGCTTGTCCTTCTCCTCACCGGGCTTCATGTCCTTCACTTCCTCCTTTCTTTTTCTTTATGTCGCTTCCGTCCATCATATTCATTTCTGTGTGACCAAAGACTTCCATGATGTCGAGGCTGGATAGTTCATATCTTCGACCAAGATGAGGAATTCGGCTGGCCATTCTTTGGTTATCTCCTCCTTGGCTATCTCTCCATGTTTTCATCAACAATTTAAAGCGTAAGACTATATCTCCTCCTTACTTTTCGTCTCCCTGTGCGCTGGATGTAAGGCGAAGGCTCCATTCTGCTCGAACTCGCTAGTTGTCCGTGATGTATGCAAGGTGTTCGGGTCAGTTTAGCGGGAATGAATCAATGGCAGCTTGAGTTTCGTAGTAAGTATGGAACACCGCATTTGATTGCCATTGCTTTGTCATATCGCTCGGATACCACAAGCTGGTAAACCTCGCAGCCAGTGGTTCTGATGGCTCAACTTCGGCATGTCACCGCGGCATCTCCTAAGCGACAAATGCAATGAGAATCAACAACCAACTAAAGTGAAACTCATAACCTGGTCCGCCAGCTTCGGCGTTCTTTTCCAACTCGCTGACAATTACTTTCCTACCTAGCTTCATCTTCATCCTTTCCGGAATACACTTCGGGCGAGGTTGACTACTAACCCTGGCGACCTCAGCCTGTGTAGGATGGTTCTTTCTGACGAGATTTCCAACGATTAGATGACAATAAAGGAGCACTTCACCATACTATATGGAGGCTACCTTGTAGCCTCACCTTCCCTTCTCTACATCGCCATACGCCTGCTTTATGCATTGCACCAAGGAGCTATCTGACGTCTTTCCTAGGTAGAATTTTTGAGGGTCTAGTCCCTGCATGCTCAATCCAGTGATCAAGTGGATCAACGTTGGATCCACGGTGATGTGTCTATATAACCAGAGGTAACCTCCATGGTAGCACGATAGGATTATTTTAACATATGCATTAACCTCATGATGTCTTCCGAAGTGGGGTATCTTCATCACGTTTAATATCGTCAATATCGAAATATCCTGGATCCACGACTGAGGGACTATCTTGGGCTTCTTTCCAGTCATCTTCATTAGGTACCTATGTAGTGCAAGCACCACATAGTTATTTCGGTCTCCATGGTTAAAATCATTGATATTGAGTGCTAGGATCAGTCTCAACTGTGGTCCGACTGTGCATATCCCTTTTGGGAGGTACGCACTATTGAGTGTGTACTTGAAATCAAAAGGGACATTTTCATGACTAAACACACCATCCAAAGTCGGGATGTAGTTGAGAAATACCGACAGGATCTACTTCGCGTTCTCCAGATCGTCATGATGCTTGCTTATTTTCTTAGTCGCAGTTTGGCTAGACCAACGTGCAGTCAAGGGGGATGCCTGCAATCCTCTAGTCGACGATGTCTGAATTCCTACAGACATGACTTTCTCAGCCATAGGTATATTAATATCTCCTCCACAGACTTATCTATTGTGCTACATTCACCCGACATGCACACTCGTGATCGAACAACTTAGGTAGGCGAACAGGTAGACAAGGCAATGAGACAAACGATGAGGTTTAGATAGCACAATGTGGTATGTGATCAATTCATTGTTAGCTTAGTTATCTCAGTTTGAAAAAAGTGGTCCCGGTGCAGAATTCAACGGATTGAATAAGAAACGTTGTAACAGATTCCTTCAATGGGTCAAAATTCCTTTATCAATACGAATCCATCCATTATGGCACAGTCTCAATGGTCCAATGTCAATCTTTTCGGAAATAACTGTGTTTCTAACCATTTTGAAGCATCATTCTAATAGTCGGGATGCCTCCAATGGTCATATAGCTTCATCATGGAGAAGTGTCATTCTGCACGGTTTTTCTATTCCCGCGAGGTTCAAGTTCTGTAAGACTTCTTTCTACGAAGTCTTCTCTGGAATTTCCTGCAAATTTTCTAACTTTTCTTTCTTCTTAATGAGATTTCTTTCCTTCTTTCCTGTGATTTGAATTTCTAGATTCCTATTTCCATTCTTATTCTTATCTTCTCTTAGCGTAGTAACTTCACATTGTTGAGGGTGTTACAAAGTTTTCAAGGGTAATACCTCTTCTCTTACTACTTCTGGTGTAGGTGCTCCTCTCTCCTACATGGACAGGGTTTTCAAGCCTTCTTGCGTTCTTTCAAATTCGATAGCTAACTCTCTGGACCTGAGTGGATTTGACTTGTCCTCTTGTTCTTGTATTAGTCACTCTATTTTTCTATCTATGAAGTCCCTTAATTCTTTCTTTTTCTGTTCTATGGATTCCTCCTCTGCTTTTCTTTGGATATGATCTTTCTCAATCTAGGTCTTTCCTAGCAAAAGTGAAAAAGGGGCACTGTTCTCAACAAACTTATTAACTTCAAATTCTTCTTCGGTCGATGCTCCATGAGCCATCATAGGTACATTAGTAACTCTTCCACATAGAGTTATCATCTTTCCTTTAAAAAATCCTATCCTTCCCAATGAAGGAATCACAATAGGCCTTCCCAAAATTTCACAAGTGCTTTATGGCATGATATTCACCTGTGTTTCCTCATCCAAGACACAATCTATGTCGAAGTCTCATATTCTTGTTTCTATGCATGGCTTCTCTTTTAAGATCTCTGGTAAACTAATGTCTCTGTGATCATTCAGTGTTTCTTTCAACTGTAATAACATAGTCTCATATTCTTTCTGGTTTTCTAACATATCCTTAGTCCCTTGACCTTCTTCATAGTTTTTTTTTCTCGGGTTCATATTTTCAACTTTAGCAATCATTCTAGTGCAATCCAAAACCTCATGATCAACAAATTTACAACAAAGAAAAATAGGACCTATACCAGGGCATTCCTTAGCAAGATGTCCCAATCTTCTGCAGTTATAAAATAGTGTCAATCCTCTCTTTCTTTTAAATGATCCCCAACCCTTCATGTACTATGCACTGGGATCATAGTGATGGACTTGCAATATGAAAAAATTATTTCTAGGTTCATGCATCCACTTATTAGTCCACAAATTCTTTCTATGCATAGGAATAACATATCTTTCACTATCTCTACCAAATTTATTCAAATCAGCTCTTTCTTCTAGCTGTGCCCTAGTTTTCAGACTAGGAAAAAATATGTCAAACATACCTAAATTCATACTTTCGAAGGAAAAATTTCCACTTATCTTACCTTTAACAGAGAACAAAGCTTTAAGATCTTACCTCTTTTCTTCAGATCTGGCCTCTTTCTTAGCACAGAGCTTCGCAAGTCAAGTAGAATATTGTGCACTATAGCAATAGATCTACACACAGAGCTTTCTCTTTTCTTAAGTTCCCAACAATCAAAGTTTCAGGTCTCGGCAACAAAACCATTTGTTGGCAAAGGGGAAAACCTAGGGTTCAACGCTTCAAAAATGCTTCAACAACGCACCAATAAAACCCTAACTATTGGCCCTTTTGGCAACACCTGCGAAGCAGATGAATTCTAACTCGAGGTAGAGGAAGGGGGGGGTTGTAGGACTGAGGTGTCTACAACCTAGCTGGGACACATATATGTGATTACAACACTTATAGAGAACTTATCCATTAACATGCATTAGTTCATAAATCCATTCACATCGCAGATTAAACCCTAGATACAGAATCAACACAATATCTAACCCTTAAAACGTCTTTTCACATAGAATAATCTCATATCTAACATTCATTCACATCATAAATCACTAAGCATTCATATTTCTATCTATCATACATCAATAACAGTGCACTAAGAAATTAGATACATAAATAACATGAACAACATAGCACAAAGAACATCGACATAGGATATATGTGGTTCACCCCAATGTAGGGCTACGTCCACCAACTCTTCTTCTTCTTTATTAGTATCCTTCAATATTCTTACAGGAAAATATGCACAAATCTTACTCTGCACTAGATAGGTGATCTGTGCACAGTGCACTAGATCCACCTTCCTCAAAATCAGGTCACGACACAAAGCCTTACATAGTCTATGCACAAATCCTCTTACAATCACTTGCACTTAGCTTTGCAAGTATTAACATACTCTAGTCATGCACTAAGCCCATGACCTCAAAAATGTATGTCTAATTACATCTCCTAGCTACTTATTTATACATTACAAAAAGATCCTAGACATGGGTAAACCCATGAGACAACATCCCATACCCGTTAGATAAACCCTAAAAGCCCAAAAATCCCATAAAAATGGGTGAGATGCCACGATCTCTTCTTCGCCTGGGTGATCCGTCTTCGAACAACCTGTCAATTTCCCAAAAATGGTCAAACACAACCAACGTTTCTTCAAAACTTGGTTGAGGGATAAAATGCATGTATATACAAGTTTAATTAAGGAAAGGTGTGTACACCTCAAAAATCATGCATGGTATGGGTCGTACAACAAAGAATATGTTTTCAGGTATGTATGTAGTTGTATTGATCTTAGTGTTCCACTATCTCTATTACGGGAGCCCTAATTTTATCATAATAGAATCATCTCCGTAATTTTTTTTCTTTCTATGGTTCTTTTCACAGGTATCAACCCAAAAATATTGTTGTTTATGTGTGCATGATTTGGTTTCTATTATTTCTTTGCTATATTTATTTGAGTTGAGTATTCCATCAGTGTATTTTTGTTTTGTGAGTTGTTGACTTGATTTGTAGTAAGGAAATCACTAGATAACAATATACCTAGGTGCCATAGTAAGGATTTTAACATGGTATCAAAGAAATATTTCTAAGAGGAATCACAATCTCATATCCATAGAAATTTATAGAATATCTATCATATATGCAAGGAAATATTAGCATATCCATAACTATTAGGAAGAAATCAAAGGACAAATTTCAAGCAAACAATTGTACTGAGGAATAACTACGGTTTTGCATTTTTACATAGTTGTATGCAGGTTGTTGAAGGAACAAGAACATACATATGTGGGTTTCTTTGCATACATTCAAATATACAAGGGTTGCAGTAAGGACATGTGCATACATACACATGTTTCAATAAGGGAAGTCATGTACATACACATGTTTCAGTGGTGGCATGCACATATAGGGTCGTACAAGTCAATATAGGGGTAGTTTCAGTAGAAAGTTATTTCTAGGGAAGTTTATCAGGTCTAGAGGATGATATCAACATGTTTGAGATTTAAAGACATATTGCATGGATCATCCAAATTTTTATCTTGGAAAGCAAGAGTTACTTTGGCATTAAAGGAGTATGACCTTTGGGAGTTTGTGGACAAAGTAGTTTCCCCACCGACATATCTAATAGTTTTGGTAGCTCACGAGAAGAAGGAGATCAAAACAAAGACGGTTATATTGGATTCAATGAAGGATCATCTAATTCCTCACATTTCCAAGAAGAATATAGCCAAAGATATGTTTGATTCCTTGGTAGGTTTATTCTAGAGCACTAACATGAATAGGAATACAGTATAAAGAAATAAACTTAGATCATTACAAATGTCTATATTTAACAATGTTACCAACTATTTCATGAGGATCACTCAAGTAAGTGATTAACTTTTTGACATAGGGTAGAAAAAGAAGGATGTAGATCTCATGAATTTGGAATTGAATGGTTTTCCCAAGTCATCAGAACCATTTTTCAAGAGAGACTATGCTCGAGAAAAACTCCCAGATTGGTAGAGGCTTTGGGATGGTTGCATCTAGGAAGAGACTTGGGAGGTTTCTAAACCATGCGAGTAGGGAGATGAAGAGGATGAGAACCTAGTCCTTGTCAGTAAGATAGAAAATTGAAAAGAAAATGGTTATAAGGGTTACAGTGAGGAGTCAAACTCACAACCAGGTAATAAGGACTTGAGTAAAATAAAGTTCTTTCCATGCCACAAGTATGGGATCTATGCATCATAGTTTCCAGAGAAGAAAGGACAAGAGAATATAAAAACAATAGCATTACCAGAGACACAACTAGATGATTCTGCAACTAAATTTGAGAATGAATTTTCAATGATCTCATGCCTCTCTACCAACACCAACTCAAGGAGTGCTTGGTACTTTGATAGTGGTTCTTCTAAGCATATAATAGAAGCATGAGAGAAATTTAGCAGTGTGATGAAGAGGGAGTCAAAGGTTCATGTGAATCTTGGTGATGATTCCAAGTATCCAATGAAGGGAGAGGGAACAATTTTGTTCCAAATTGACTCAAGAGGTTTGTTAGAGGCCCAGGATGTGGTTTATGTACCAAAACTGAAGAAGAACTTTCTCTCAATTTAAGTTTTGAAGGACATGAGTTTTTCCATGACGTTTAAAAGAGAGAAAGTACTCATATGTTTAGAGGGAGTTATCCCTAACACAAAAATCAACATTGGGGTTAAAGAAGGAAGGTTATATAGGTTTATATGAAATCTTGTAGGAGGATCCAAGAGGATCTTGGATCATGGATCAATGTTAGTGACAGAGGAAAAGGAGTAGGTGGATTTGAAGGGAACAAATTGTTAAGATACTTCCAGTGTGGGGAGTCAACCTTCAGATGAGAAGAGAGAGTTATCCCTTTCAAGCCCGAAAAAAGAGACTGATTTGGTGTGAGATGACATTAATGTATTCTTAGGAGAAGGAAGATCATAGGAGCACACCAAGGGAGAGAAATCCTTCAACGAAGTTTCCAAACTTCATGGAATTGATATGTACCGTCATCGATTTTGTGACTTCGAGTATTCATGGAGAAACTGACCAACATAGTTGGAAGGATGTTAGTGTGTAGGATGATGTATGTGATATTGCTTCAGGTTCAAAGGGATAACTAGTTACAAGTGGCTCTTAGAGAAGTACCTTCCTTACTAAGAGGAAGTGTTGATTTTTGTAGCATCAGACAAGTATTTTTGCACATGTATAAGTGTCTAGACGTGTGGAAGTCATCCAAATCCTTATACCTTGAGACTTTACTTTAATTAAAGGAATTATTAAAGTAAAGCTATTTTATTAATTAGTTGAGTTATTTAAGGAAATTATAAAATTAATTAGCATTTAATATTATTGATTGATCTCAAGTGAGGTGAGAAGTAATCTTAATCATCAATCACTTTGGATATTATGTTTAGGTCATAATTCAAGATTATAAAAGCAAGGCTAGTGTTATGGGATTAATCGGTAAATGTGCATATAAACAGATCTCCCTAGATCCATCTAGATATATAAAAAACATAATATAACATAACACTTCCCCTAAGTTCTAACCATTGAGTTCACTATTTAACAAGAGAAGGGCAACATACCGTTTAAATATTGCTTCCTCTTGTCGTTTTCATCTTAGCTCCACTCTGGTTCTCTTGTGATATTGAATCTACAAGGGAACAAAAACCAACCAAAGTGAAAGAAACACAATGTACTCAATGAGAACTTATGCATGTGATCAAGGAATCATACAATAAAACGAGAATATTTTTATGGGAAAGAAACATATTGTTGTATCATATTAAATGAAAGTGGAGATTACAACCAAAAGCCTTGATGTCATAAGGTCCCCTTTTGATGACCCTTTGCTCCAACACACACACTTTCTCCAACCTTGAATGAAGAAGATCCACAATGACTTGATGAACTGAAATGAAGCCCTCAAGTATGAATTGAAGTAGAATTGCTCATCCAATTTTCAGCCTATTCAACCTTCATTAACCTTATACTTTTCCATGAGAAATCCCTCTTTGTATAAGAGAGAGAGATGGTTGAATAGATTAGGATGATCCCACCAAATCAGAGAAGCGGGTAATATCCCAACCATAAGGACACCACCTCATATTCTAGAAGATCCCCTTATAGAACTTTCATGAAACTTCCCCTTTTATTAGTCTTTTGACATCGTCACACCTTAGCTGTAGAGAATCCTATAGAGACATCACAACCTAGATTTAGTGAAGAGGGCGATGATCAGGGATATTTGTACCTTGCATATGGTGCAGCCTGCAATGACCTTCCTTAATAGGTTTCTTAAGAAGAGAAAGTTAGTCACTTTCCTCATGAAGAAAGGATCTTTTTGGGAACATGAACACATGTTTGTCAATGGATCACTAGGGTGACCAAAATAATGTGTAACAACTAGGGTGAAGGATAAGACACTTGATATTCCCAAGTGCAAAGATGAATTTTTGTTAATATTATTGGATCATGAAGGACCATGATCCAAGGAGATCTTGAATAGGAAGATAACTACTTCCATCTAGAGATTAGGTCAAGGAGAAGAGAGAACAGAGGAATTCACAAGTTGGTTTCAGTAGATTGAAGACAATGGAAAGGGTTTCACTATACAAAGTTTTTCGTATAGTCCTTGAGGTCATGTACATTGGTTTTAGTGGATATGGGTGCGTATATGATGGTTTTCTTAAGGAAATGCACGTACACCTCCAAAATCATGTCATATCTAGGCCATACAGTAGAGAAGACTTTTCCAACTTTGTCTATAGTTGTTTTTCTCTCAATGGGACACTATCCCTATTGTAAGAGCCATGATTTTATCATAGAAAAATGATCTCATTACTGGTTTTCCCTCAAGGGTTTTTTCGAGGGGTATATGTTGGACAATTGGTTTGGACACTTGGTTTTCATTGATGTCAACCCTTGGATCCCTAGAGATGTGGTTGAGATAGATGAATAGTTAGTTATCATTTATGGAGTGGTTCATGTCAACATATGTGTTGGGTGAATTTGATGAAGTCTACATGTAGCCTTAAAGGTATGGTCGTGGAACCCACGGTTGATCGAGGAATAAAGACACGAAGGACAATGTAAATGAAGGTAAGACACTCATAGATGAATAGTACAAGTAATGTCATTTCCGGTGATAGGTGGTATGTCATGTGGCTCCTTACGATTGAGGATATATGGATTTGTAAAGATTGGAGGACCCTCAAGAATAATCTAGAATCTCCTAGAAGGCCAACAATAAGTTGGTTACTCTAGAATCCTCTAGAAAGTCTTCAAGAAGTTTGCTAGTAAAATTGGTTGCAACAAGAATTTAATTATGTGTAAAGTAGTTGTAGCAAAGAAATCATGAGTTTACTAATTATGGGTAAAGTAGTTGCAACAAGAAAGTACAAGTTGACCCTAAAATTAAGAAAAAGGCTGAAACAGTTATGACCCTAAAATCAGGAAAAAAGGGTAAAATTGTTATGACCCTAAAATTAGGAAAAAAAGGTAAATAGTTATGACCCTAAAATCAGGAAAAAGGGTAAAATAGTTATGACCCTAAAATTAGGGGGAAAAGGTAAACAAGTTATGACCCTAAACTTAGGAAAAAGGGTAAAAACGTTATTACCCTAAAATTAAGAAAAGGGGTAAAATAGTTGTAACAAGAAATTAATTAAGGGTAAAGTGGTGACAACAAGAAATCAATACGCATCAAGAGTCTCTCATTCTCACACACAAGTTCATTGAATATCTATCTAGTAAACACTTGATCTATTGGCGAATATGAGGTAGAAAATATGAGGTAAAGTAAAGGGGATGCTTGTTCGAGGTTGAAACAAGGTATGATTATGTAGCAGGGTTGTCACAGGTTATGAGGTATTTCATTGTGTAAGTTTTGAGGTTTATATATTGGTAATGTTATGGATCATATTGGTGGCATGGATTGGTGATATTTTTGAGATTATGGTTTATACTTGATGCACATCTTGAGGTTTTTGGTAATTTTTTAGTAAATGGTTTATGGAATATCTTGTGGTACATGGTTGAGGCATATCATATGGTATTTTTTTGAAAAATTTGTTGCATATGGTTGCGGTTCATGCTTTGGTGTTATGCTTGAGACATATCCTTGGTACATTGTATATGGTTGTTATGGTTCATTGTTAGAGGCACATCTTTGTGATATTGGAATATACTTGAGGCATATACTTGGTCTATGATATTGGTTTATTATGATGCATACTTGATTTTTTGATTTATGCATTGATGCATATGTTGATACAAAATTGGTGATTGATGCACATGGTTGATGGTTGATGTACATGATTGATGGTTGAGGTACATGGTACAGGTGTTGGTGCATGGTTGATGAACTTGTTGTTGTACATGTATTGGTGCATGGTTGATGCATGTGTTTTCATACGGGTTGTGGTACATGGTTGATGGTTTGACACATGCTTGATCGAGGCATGTGTTGGTGATGTTGGACATCTAGTTGAGAGGTGTCCTTGGTATATTGTCCATGTGAGAGGATATGGTTGAGTATCAGTGATAGTGATAGGTTGGATAGGTTGGTTAGTGGCAGGTTGATGTGACAGGTTGACAATGAAAATGGAAGTGATATTCATAGTGACAATGACATTGATAGTGGTAGTGATTATGGTAGTAACAATTATTCTACACTTATATTTCAGGGTGGAAGAATGGGGAAAGGAAAGAAGGTTGTATCCTCCTTTAGGTTGGATCCTGATAATTAGGGGTTGTAACCTCCTTCTGGTTGGAGACATAGAATTCAAAGAGTTGTAGCTTCCTTCAGGTTGGATCTTGTAAATAGGGGATCATATCCTCCTTCCAGTTGTAGCTAGATAATTGGGAAGTTGGTTCTTCCAATGAATGTATTATTTGATATATAAGAAAGCTTTATGTGGTTTTCTCCCATTTGGGTTTCCACATAAATTCCAGTGTACTACATATTTTATGTGATATTGTTGATGTGATGCTCTTATTTTTATATGCTCATGATATATTGATGACACCTTGATCATATATTGTTATTACTCAATGTTTGTACATTGTGGTTAAATGGGTAAAATTTCTCATACAGATTCACCCCCGCTCATTTTTCCATCAATTGGTATCAGAGTAGGTTCCTTAAGAAAAAAATTTAACCACTGGAAGGAAGATCATGGAGAGAAACAATATGTATAAGAATGGAATACCACAGTTTGATGGAAAAAACTATGCATTTTGGAGAAAAAGGATGAAAACATATGTACAAGCACAAGGATTCTATGTTTGGTAATCAATAGTAGACAGATACAAAGATACTTCCACTCCTCCAATAGATAACGATGGAAATAAACTCATTCAAAACAATTCGAGGGATAAAAATGATATCCTGGATGGTTTGGTTGATTTAGTATATGTCAAAGTTATGCATTGTGATTCTGCAAATGAAATTTGGGACAAACTTCAGAATTTTTATGAAGGAGATGCCAAAGTTAAGGCAACAAATCTTCAGACTTACAGAGGTCAATTTGAACAGTTGAAAATGAAGGAATATGAAGACATTGCATCTTACTTCTGACGAGTTGATAAAACAATGAACATGATTAAAGGATTGGGAGAATAAGTTCATGAATCTATAATTGTTCAAAAGGTATTGAGATCTCTTCCAATGATATTTGATCCTAATATTTCAACACTAGAAGAAAGCGAAGATATGAGTATGATAAGCATGGATGAGCTACATGGAATATTTACATCTTATGAAATGAGAACAAATCAAGAAAATCCATCCAATACAGAAGCATCCAAGAAGCATCCAAGAAGACAAAGAAGAAGAAAAATATCAAGTCAAAGATAAATTGCAGTTGTAGTGATGATTCAGACGAGGAATAATAAATATCCAACTTTGTAAGGAATATAAAGAAAGGAATTTCCAAGTATAAAGGTATGTTTCCCTTAAAATGTTTTAATTGTGGTAAAATTGGTCAGTTTGCAAATAAGTGTCCTTATGATAAGAAGTTATATAGGTTAAAGAACATGATCCCAAGAAAGAAAATAAATATCAAAAGGGAAACAAAAGGAAAGTCTTCAATAAAAATATCTACTCAAGAGAAGACAATTATTCATTTTATGAACATAATGTAAGCAATAGTGACTCAAAGTGAGTATTGTTTATGGCTATATAAAATAAGAAAAGAAATCATGAAAGTGAAGAAGAAGGTGAAGTGGTTATTGGGGAAGAATTAATCAGTTCTTTAATTGAGTTGAAGAAAGAAAGGAAGAAAAAAAAATCATTCAAAGACGAAAACATCTTCTTGAAAACCCAACTTGAATAAGGTAAGAGAAAGGAAGAAGTTATGCATATCCAGATGAGAAATAAATAAAAAGAGTGTGAGAAGCTTGAAAAGGAAATCGTGACATTGAAATTTGAATTCAACAAGCTCTGCAAGAACTTGAAAATTTCTCAAGTGTTAGAAAAAATTCTCAACAGTTAAAGGTCATACAGTGACAAATCTGGACTAGGATACAAGAATGTTCATTTTGAGAAAGGTTCAAGCTCCATGATGAAATTAATGGAACAAAAGAGTTATGTTGAATTTCTCAAAGGAAGGAATCATGATCAACAAGAATTCGAAAGGAATGAATACAAAATACCTTATACATTCAAGAAGCAAATAAATTCCAGTCATGATCATCCAAGACAAAAATCCATAAGGACTACACCACAAAGAAGATTATTCACTCCCAGGTATGTAAATTTATTTTATGGTCAGTGTTTTAATTGTACTAAATTTGGACCTAAATTTGTAGATTGCAAGGCTTATGAAAGAAATTTTCAAGGAAGAAATGTTTATGTGGCTATGTTGTCTCCTTATACACACATGGGGTAACGTGGAAAAAACCTTAAATCCACTTGGTGTGTCCTCGGGGGAAAGTTACAAGTCAAGGTGTTGTCACCTGATCCTCAAATCCTTCATCTATGCCAACTCCTAGTGAAGACAAGGGGGGTAGTCCCTATAAAAATGATCTAAGGCTCTTTTAAACTAAGAAAGAAAAAGAACTTATTTCTAGGATTTTATTGCTTTAAACAAAACCAACCAATCAAAATTTAACATTCATCATCATCATTTGAGATAATCATAAAGTACTTGTCCATAAGCATGCATATATCAAGGGATACAAGATCTGCAAAACTTAATGAAATTTAGTTAGACAATTGCATGAATGTAAAAAACTACTCACATAAAGATATACCAGTTGTACCAGTGCCTTAAAAGGAGTCTTGGGTAATTGTTGATCCAGTGTTTTATTAAGGTAAATTAAAGTTGAGTTAATGAGAAAAATGTGGTCTCTTTAGAGGATAGATATTTGTTTGGAAACTTCCAGAGAACTTACCGAAACCTAAGAGGTCTCACCAACAATCTCACTAAGGGTGCTGGATGTCCAAAACGGGTGGGAAAACTAGGTCCCGAGAGGGCCCACCTTACTTCACAGGTCACCCTTAGGCGTTTTCCTGCAAATTGAGCTAACAAATTCAAATATTTCCCTAATTAGACTAAATAAACTGTGTACCCTACTTTGTAACTTAAAAGAGAAATTCCAAGATACATGAAAATTGAAATATTTGCAAGACTTATTGATGATAGTAAACAAAGAACTCTAAACTAACATGCATAAAAATTGAAAGTTCTTTTTAATTAACATGCATGTGGAATGTGAGTGTTATGTGTGTCATATTCACTTAAATTGTATATGTGTTTGAGATCCAAAGATTAGACATGCATCAACAGAAAAAAAATCCAAACCAAGACACACAAATACCCCTAATGGGGATGGAGAAACTGGGCACAAAAGGGCCCACTTTTATTACACCTATTACAATGAAAACTAAGTTCTATTTGAGTTTCTCCTTGAGAAACTGGATCCTTATAATCTTTGGATATTGAAAAATTACAAGAAAAATAAAGAAGAAAATCTTCTTTGATGAAGTAGAAACCCCCCAGGGTGCTCCGAAAGCCTTGATTTCACCAAAATTGATGGAATCTCCCCTTTTACCTGTTATTTCTGCATGAAAACATAAAACAATTTTTTTTTTAAATATGATGGGAAAGAGTTTAAAAGACTAACTAAAACTGGAGAAAAAATTACCAAAATTTTTCTGAAACTTTTCTAAGGCAAAAAATGATTTTTTTTTACAATTTTGACTCTTTAAACTAACCTAAAATAATATCTCTCAATTTCTTCTATTTTCCATCCCAAAAAACAAGCATGAATCAACCAATTAACTTAACTTTAGACAGTAAGTGAAACAACTTCTAGCTTTAAGATTCAATTTAAAATTGTAGAAAATTGCTTAAAGACTAGTTTAGATCTACTCTTTAGTTGGAAAAATTTGCAACTAGATCTAAATACCTTATGCACGCATCCTTAGATACTAATATTTATCATTTAAAAGATATATAACTAACATGCATGTAAAGAAAGTAGAACAGTGAAGAAATTTTTAGCAATTTTGTGGATCCTTTGCTTGAGCCTCAAGAACCCTTGGGCAATGGAGTCTTTCTTTGGTGTGAAGTAGAGGGAGGAAGTTTCTTGAAGTTATTCAAGAGAAGAAAAGGAGCAAGCAAGCTACTTTTATTCTCACAATGGTTGGCCTTTCAAACTCCAAGCTTCTGAACAAGTACCTACACAAAAGGTGTTTCCTACAAGAGAGACTTTGTTCCATGTTAGTTTAAACAAAAACTTAACATATGAATCTAAGAATAAAATGCATTAAACAAGTATATAGAAAAGAAAACCAGCAAACCATATACTCTAATTGGATATCAATATCCTTACCATATCCTTCATGCAAATACAAGAAAGATAAGAATAATATTACCTCATAAGCAAAAATTCCATCCACACATTTGAGTCCAAACACCAATCTTGAACTCCAAAGCCTTTTGATTCAATTAATAAAAAGATATTACAAACATGTATACTAAGGTCTCCCAATATCCAACTAACAATGGAGGATGGGTATAAGTTCTTAAATAGAAAATATGGTGACAACTCCAAAGAGGGGATGTGTTTAGGGTTTAGGAAATGCATGAGTGGAAGAGGATATGTGTGGGGTTAAGGAGAGTGGCGCATGAGTGGATAGGGAGATGTGTGGAGTGGAGAGGTAGTGGAGGGGGATTGATGGAGGTGGAGGTGGAGTGAATTTGGAGAGATTGGAGTGATACTGGAGTGGTGAGGTGCGTGAGAGCTTTGGGATGTGCGTCATCCCTCTAGGATGCGTCATCTCATCAAGTGGGGTCGAGTCCCCATCTTGGGATCTCCTCCACGCTTTTATCCCCAAGTGAAGTCTCCCTCATATATGATAAAATCTCCCTGGTTATCATTCAACTAGGGGCACAAGAAAAACATGTTTCCAACATGTTCCCCAGTTCTCATAAACAATAGGAAATGAATTAAATTACCCCTTTTCCGCAATTTTCGAGTAAATTTCATTTTTAGTGATAATAATCACTTTTTTGTCTCGAAAGAAGGGGCATGGGGGTTTACATGATACTCTGAACTAGAAAACAACCATAAATATGGCATCTAATAATGTTTTATTCCATATTTTTACAATTTATTGACTTAGAATTAAAAAATTCCATTTTTGTGGGAATTTAATTAATTCACTGAAACATAAAAATAAAAAAACTATCAAACCTAGCCACAATTTCCATAAAAATCAATCAGGATGACCTAGTATGAGCTCATATACATTCAAACACTAGGCACTGGTTTTCCATCACAAGGCCTAACCACCAGCACAGACTTCGACTCTGGAGTCATTCTTCTGAGTGAAAAAACTTAGAAATTACTTAATCGCCCACAAAGGCAGGCAAAAAAAATAATTAACAAGTGAAAAAAAACACTCTAGAGTACATGATCATACCTAGGTATTAGGTGGCCAATATCCTTTTACAATATCTCATACTCAGGTCATTTATTAAAATGGTGTAAATGCAGAAAAATTTGGCCTTTTGAAAAACCGACTGAACTCTGAACTCTATCATATGAGCACTGACTGATAATTTTTTGGTGGCTCTTTAGGAAATCTAGCTTGTCCAAATTGGTGGATAACAGGCTCCACATAATATTGAATGTTACAAAATCCAAAACTATGGACACATAACTCGAAATTGTAGTAGTGTGATAGAGCCTCCAATGAAGGAAAACATCGATGTCAGATATAAGAAATTTTGGAGAAGAAATGAAAAACAAGAAGATCGGGTGAATAAATACCAAGTCCTAGATATCCTACTCACAATATTTACAAAAAAATACAAGATCATAATGAATTTGCGGTCCAAGAGGAAGATGATAGAATCGAGGAAGAGGATGGAGTTAGAATTCAAGAATAAAATGAAAAGAATTTCATAATTCAAGAAAAGGATGAAAAGGAATATGATTGCGAAGAGGAAGATTACTCTGCATCAAAGCGGGTATTTTTATGATCCACCTGACTTGGAGACTCCCAGTAAATATGAATATTAAATAGGGGGATCTAGTGTAGTAGATAATACAAATCATAGAACCATCTTTTAAGTAGGTTGAACTATTTTCATAGACAGATAACATAAGTACATAATGACAAATTGATCAGGTGAGAAGCATTATTCCCATGCAAATATCAGTTGGCAGTTATACAGGTAGAAGTTTATGATTATATTCCTAAAGGGAAACATATATTTTGTACAATTTATTCCATACATGTAGAGTTTGATTTTCAGATAGAGTAGATCAGTGGAAACATTTGATTCAGTTGCAGCTGTGAAGCCTTCATGAGAAGACAATGATAGATGGGTAAACATTGTGGACAATTGAGTAGAATAGTTATGGATAGTTTATGACATATGGAAAAATATGGATTATGAGATCATTAATAGGTACAAAAAACATAGTTCAGACAAAATTCGCAGTGTATCAGTCGAATCAGTTCAAGATAGTGGGTCACGGAAAGGTAAGCAGTGAAAGGCACAACAAAACAGGGAAATAGAAACCTTCAACATAAGTTATATCATCAGAGGGACATTGTTGAACACTTTGGTCATGACAGGTC
>SNQJ01S0023262.1:125778-137339 GCA_010110895.2 Picea sitchensis | reverse complement strand
ATTGATGGATGCATCTCGAGAGGCAATAGTGGCACTGAGTTGTTGCACTTATTTTTGGGTCTCGAGGAAACTAGATTGCAAGGTGTTGAAGCGAGACTCCAGTTCTTGGCTACGGCTATGGGCCATGAGGATGGGTGAACTGAAAAGGGAGCGGGTGGGGTCAGAAATTTTTGTAGAAAAATTATATGGATGAATGTGATAAGGGAAAGAATGATGCAGTGCTGAAATCCCCAAATGCTTAACCAGAAAGAAATGTGTATTTACTTGGAAACCCGAACACAGTTGCGCGGTAATAGATCTGGTGGGTTTAATTTGTTTATGTTTATGTTCCCCAAGGGTTAGGTATTCAAGGGTTCTACAGAAAAAGGTTTTCCATGTGCTATAGCTCTGTGATATACGTGTGGGGTCCAACAGTAGTACTCGGCCCAATATCTTAGGGCACTAACTAAGGAGGATAGACCGTACCCTTAGCCGTACTACCCGACTACCTAGGTACTAGAGAGTATCTTCTCGAGTCCTGTTATCGGTGACACTATAGCAGTCTGGCGGCCGATAGGTTTATCTAAAGAGGGCTTTAGGAAATCTAGGCTAATCCATACAGAGGTGATGTCTGATGTGCTACCACTCAAAGGGGTACCAATAGGGGTTACAAGGGTGGCCAATAGATGTGCGCTTAAGAACCACTTGTATTTATTGCATGTATGAATCCCTCAACTGAGGGTTTATGTGCATAATGACATATCTCTGTGGCTTAAAGATGTCAGAATATGTATCTACCCTAGAAAAAAAATTCCCACAATTTATACCAAGGAAAGTGCTCTGATACCACTTGCAATATACCAGATATAATAAATACGCAGAACAGAAATAAAATGCTAGAAATGGCAGAATAACAGTAATATAACTAGCATAATATCCACAATAACACATAAGTAATATGAGAACAACAACTGAAATAGCACTTTGATTCAGAAAGCAATGTTCACAGGCCTCTTCGAGGGGGCAACCTCCAGTCGAGCACCGCTCTATTACAATAATCTCCAAGCTAGGGTTTTCATACCCTCAACCCTTATTTATACTAAATATGTCTATTAAGAGAAGCATCTAGAGGAAGATCCTTCTAGAAGCAGAACCTTCTATTAGGTCTTCTTAAATCCGCCTTATTCTATTTTAGCCCTTTCAATAAAATAGAATAAGATGGATGTAAGAAGACCTAATAGAAGCTTCCACTTCTAGAAGGATCTTCCTCTAGATGCTTCTCTTAATAGACATATTTAGTATAAATAAGGGTCGAGGGTATGAAAACCCTAGCTTGGAGATTATTGTAACAGAGCGCTGCTTGACTGGAGGCTTTCCCCTTGAAGAGGCCTATGAACATTGCTTTCTGAATCAAAGTGTTATTTCAGTTGTTGTTCTCATATTATTTTTGTGTTATTGTGGAGATTATGCTGGTTATATTACTGTTATTCTGCCATTTCTATCATTTTATTTATGTTTTGCGTATTTATTATATCTAGTATCTTGCAAGTGGTATTAGAGCAATTTCCTTGGTAGAAATTGTGGGAATTTTTTTTCCAGGGCAGATACGTATTCTGGCACCTTTAAGCCACAGAGATCTGTCGTTACGTGCATAAACCCGCGGTTGAGGGATTCATACACGCAGGAAATAAGTCATACCACAAGCATCTTGTCCACTTCTTTGTTAACCTTTTCTTTTATTCTAGGTTTGAGGTGGTATGGTCTGTTCTTCACAGGTCTTGAGTCAGGTTTCAACTCTATTTTCATTTCTCCCATGGCTCCTTTTATGCCTTTTATTTTTGAGAATGTTTTTAGGAACAAGTCCTCATACTCCCGCAATAGACTATGTCCTTCGTTCATATCTTTCTCATCCCAATAGTGTCCTATAGAATCTATCTTAGGATTCTCTACACTCACTATATTGACTTTCCACAAATTTAGTGGGTGATTATAGGAGCTATAGGTGTGATTAGGTAAGGTATCTTGAATCTCTCTACTCCCTTAACTTTCTTTAATGTCTAAGTTTCTAAGATCTTATAAACTGTCATAGTTTTCTAGGACTCTCTCAACTTTACAACAAGGTACATATATCTTATAAATTTTAAGACTCAAAATAGACTGAAGCAAGTGAACATGGTTATCACATACTACTGGACTTGATCTCTTTTTACAAATTTTAGTAAAAATCATTTCCCTGATTCTTTGAAGGACAGTGTTGAGCTCTGAATACTTACCTGTAAAGGATAAATCCTTGCAGAACTGTTCTTGTAAGATATTCCAACAATTTTTTTGTCTTCTGGTCTCCTAATGTGTATACCAGGCCTTTGGAATAGGCCCCGATGAATGGAAAATAATCTGGACCCATAGGGGAGAGGGTACCTCTGTAACTCTCCATTGCTTTAGGCAATGCTCAATATGCATCTGAGGTTCAGATCGTCTTTCAAACAGTTGTGCATCTTGGAAATATATATTCATTTCTTATTTCAGCTAATCCCTCCCCTAGAATCGACATCATATGGCTTGTTTTTCATCCTCCCACTCTATAATCGAGGTTTTATGGGTGGCCCACCATCTAGTGGGGGTATATTGCAAGGCTAAGTCAAGAACAAAGATCCTTTGTTCCTCCTCTATATTTTATTCCATTTTGGTGATAAAATTGTGTACCTATTAGGTACCATTATATGCAGGGGGTTCTTTGACCTCAGTTCCAATCCATCTTATTTCTCTGACAGTTGTGCCTCTCCTTGAAAATCACTCATATGAACCTTGCCGCCAACTATCAAATGTTTCTTCTGAATCCTCATTAGCAGATTGTATGCTTCTCCAAATTACTAATCTGTTGGTCGTATGATCGATGTAATATGGTCTCTTTTTTTCTGTGACGGTGTACAATTGGTCAAGGGCCTTCGACTCCATATTATGGTCCACTAGTTCAATATATCTAGGTCCCAGATAAGGATCTAAGGGATGACCTACTTTTATTTCATCTTCTTCAAATTTCATGGTGTCCCTGTTTAGATCAATTATATCATAATTTTCATATGCCCAATAAATCCCAAGTAGATAAGGGTACAGATCCTTATCTCCCATGATTTCAATCACCTCAAAATAATTTGTGGTCTTAACTCCCACAACATATATTTCCACATTTTCCAGCCTTCCAATTGGGAAGATGCAGTACTAATTTTCCATTCTCAATTTGATGGGGGAATATACTAACTGAGGTTTTCCCAAATATTCCTAGGTATGTTTGGGTAGGATGTTAACATATGATCCCAAATATAGCATGGCATCCTTTATTTCAAATTCATCTATTTGGGCTTCTAACCTAAATTATGTTCAGGTTCACACCTTTCTCCTTTGTATTCTCTAGGTATTCTTATCAGGGAGTTTATTCCTTACTATAGATTCTTGGGTTCTCTCGTTCCCCAGTATCAAGTATAGGGAGTTTCACATATTCTCAGTAAGTTGGTCATCCCCTAGGATATCAAAGAATAACTGAAACCAAATATTGATTACACTTTGAGACTAGTCAGGGTGTTTTCTTGGAATTGCAAAATTCTTGGGTGTTGGCAGTGACGTAGGGGCTTGCATAGGGTTAGGTTGAAAAGAAGCTCTAGGAGGATTATATATTAATTATGGAATGGGGAAACTCTTAAATATCTCTATTTCATTTTTTAAAAACAAATTTTGTTTCACAGGATCATACCTGTCATCTTTGGGAATAATGTTCTAAATCTCGGGCTGACTTTCTGCATCTGCCCCAGTCTTTGCTCCTCCACGATTGATGATGATTAATATTTGGTAGTTGTCCCTCAATTACCATTTTTAATTATGATCTTATGATATTATCTCCATGTTGATGAACTCGGTCTTCCCACTTTGCGATCAATTCTAGACAGTCTTCATTTGAGTGCCCATTATTTATGCAGTGAGAGCACCATTATCATATTGGGTGATAGAAATATATGGCCAAATGACCTTGTTTTCTATAGTTTTAGAATATACTCATCCCTCTTCCTCCATTTATCCCACCTATGAGTCCACCTCCATCCCCTCCTCCCTGGCCTCTTCTAGGTCCTTGGGGGGTTTCATTTACTCTAAATGATGTATGGTCCAATATGTCAGCAAGTGCGTCCAATGCTCTACATTGATTTGTGGCATGGTGCATAGATGCACAAAACTCATAGTGTATTTTATTGGGTTCAATTGTGTACTTATTCATAATAGGACACTGCCTCAGCGCATGACCCTTTGCCTGAAAAATATCACAATACTTCATTGTTTGAGGGGTTGGAGTGCCTGGGAAAGTATTATACAGCCCTGATGTATGGAATGGTAGAGTCACAGAAACGTGTGCAACTCCTCCCGTAGGTCATAAAGGAAGCCCCACCAGGTTTTGAAGAGGTCCCATTCCCCTCTTACATGGACATTCATTTTACAAATTCCCTTATGTGTAGCATCATGTGCACCAAACCTGAGGGCATCCTGGTCTTTGTGTTGTTAATTCTTGAATATTCTCCATTAACACTAATATTTGTCCTTGAAGTTGCGACAAATTTTCATCTATTGGGGTTTTGGTCATTCTCAGATTTCCTAGATAACCTATCATGGCTTAAATATTCATTGATTTCTCCAAGGCTTATGTTAACGTGGCTATATTTTGTTGAATTATAGGAATTCTCATCAGAGGTAGTAATCCTTGAATGTACCATTACCTCTGGTGATCTTCGTGAATTGGATGTGCTAGCCTCCCAATAGAATCCTTTAACTTTTGGTTTTATTCCCAGATAGATTATCCTTCCTTTTGTTGAATATCCTAGATAGATTGTTTCTCTGACTGAGGTAGTTTGAATTCGACGATGAAATTCAAAAGAACTTGGCATGGGGTGAATGGTTATCCTTGCAGCTCAGGTTCAATATCCTTCATATACCATTTGAGATAACGACCCCTCAAGGTAGCGTTAAACTCCACTAACTTATTTTCTTCGAGAGTCCCTATGGACCTCCAAATGGATTCACACAAGAATCAATGTTTCTCTACATCTTCATCTCCTTTACCCAATAATTTTGGGTATGATCCTCCCATATGTTCAGCTATTGTGGGTCTCATTATTCCTATTAGAATAAAACCTAATGGTCCTGGCTGTGATATGCCGGGGGATCCCAACATCCTCCCATCGTTTACACTTACAGACTGATTCTAACTAACTGGTTGCAAAGGAATAGATATAGCATAAGTAGGCGATGTATAATTTACCATGGGTATAGAGGACACTTGGGGGATGGGTGATTCAGGGTTGGTTCCACTAACTTATGGGAGGGATTCTTTGATCTAGGGGGTCTCTTTCTCTTCCTGTTGAGAAACCTTATCTGTGTGGTTCTTGATATCTCCTTCTATCGAGGTTTAATCTTCATGATCTCCCACAAGGTCCAGAACTTCTTCATCCTCCCTTACTTCTTTGCATTCTTCTTCTCATCCACCCATTTGGGGACTCTTTTTTCTCTTCTCTTCTCAACAATATCGAATCTCCTTAATGCTCGATCATTTCTTGATCTTCCCCCATCTGTCAAAGAACCATTCCCCCTTCTCATGTCATTCTCCTACCCCAAAATCACCCTACCCCAAGCATAGGTGTTTAGGCTACCATATCAGTTTAGGGAATAGTTATCATCCCCTCCTCCATCAAGAATACTTTGATCCACAGGGGATTTTCCCTCAATAATCCATCGTTCACACCTTTCTTGAAAGTTTCTTCCACACATGGAAAATATTGGTGATTCTTGACTGAAAATTCAACGATGTATCCCTCCAGAGTCATGCGAACCCAAAAATCAACTTCTCATGTGATCTGGTGATCCAAATGATGAAGTGTTGTGGTCTTGTTTGTATCACAAGTACATGTATTTTGGATGCATTCTTGAAATTTTGGAGCTTCTTGAAGCCTATCTATCCAATGGAATAGTTATTTCAAAAATTTAACACAGAATATCTCATACTGGTCGCTCGATCTTTCTAAGTAAAAGATAGAATCTCTCATATTCCTCTCACTTTTTCCCTGCAACTTTGCTTCCTTCCATATAAATGAGTCACAATTTATTTCCCACCATTTTTTAATATCATATGTATATATCCGTGGAATAAATATCCTCCCAGGTTACCTTTTAAAGAACATGTCTCAGCAACGGAACCATTTTATTGGTGCAAAAGTGTTCAGACCAGGGTCCTTCTTAGGTTACCAACAAAAGGTACCTGTTGGGCCCTTCATTTTTGGGACAAGGAATTGTGTGTGTTTTGGCTGAGTACGAGTTGTGAAAGCTGTTATAACTCTAATTTGCACCATACATGCTTACCTGACATCAGGCCATCTCATATTCCTTCTTTGCCAAGCCAGTAATAAACACCTCTTCTTAAAAACACCCTTTTTAAAGGCCCACGCACCCTGCTCCACTACAACCCGTGTGTACACTCTAGCTGACTCACTACAACCCACATGTACCTACAAAATCAAGAAAAAAGGAAAGTTATTGATGGAACACACATCTTTAGGTAAGTTAACTAACCTTTCATCCATGCATGGCCAGTCATTCGACCAAATACCTAGCTCCTTCTAGCCTATAAAAGAAGGGGTAACGGTCCCATTTGAAAGCAGGAAAATCATAGTAAAGAAACTATACCCAATTGAGAACTCCCCTTGTCCCAACCTTTATCCTTCCTTCTACAAAGAGAAATATAGAGCAAAGTAGTTGGAGGACAGTTGAAGAGGAGACCAGGACCAATTTCGAGGAGCAGTGTCGACCACATATTGTAAGTTTACTCTTGTGAAGATTAATACAAAAATGAATACTTTTCCCATCTCGCCATATCATGTGTTCGAGTTCAATGTTTATTTAATGATATTATCACAACTAACCCAACAATTAGTATATGAAATGCATGTTTATAGATTTTTGTTTGTTCATGTGTGAATGCAGGTCAAATTTGGGAGGAGGCTTGCAATCAAAGAGAAATTGAAATAAAATGGATCGACATAAAACAAAGGACTTAAGGTAGAGTTACCGAATCTCATTTACACCTTTGTATTGCATGAATGTGGGGTTTTGTGTTGGGAGAATGTTGTAGGAAAATCTCCCTGCAGACAGGTAGATCTCCTCAAAGAGCTAGACTCTTAACTCTAAGACAGAAAGTGCTTATCATGGTCACTGCCTTCCTTTTAGATATAGGTGGACTAGTGTGTGACAAGGAAGGAGAAGAGAAGTACCTTTAATCGACGTTTGTCCCTGCACGCTCCAAGTTGAGCTCCAATCTTTCGCTCCTCGATGAATCCTGTAGACAAAAAAAGTACGACCAATTCCTACTCTATCAAGGTTAGTCCGAAATCGATCTATATACTAAAGAGACAAATTCATGTGAGATTGAACACAAATTAGAAAGAAACAGGCCAAGCAAATAATATTAATGAGGACAAAACATTTCTTACAGTTGTAGATGGATTGCAGCAATCCTGTCAAGTCCTCCTTGTCTATCCCTTGCTCAAAATATCCACAATCAGAATGATGATGCCTTCACTGATTGTTCCCTATGAGATCATAGGTATCTTACTTCAAAATCACCTATGTTTCAGCACCACTTATGAGATCATAAGTCTGGTGTAATTCTCCATTTCCATCCCCTTTTTACCATAAGAAAGCCTGCTTATATAGCCTTGGAGAGGATCAACCAATTAAGAAATCCTTGGGGTAAGTTGAGGTTTTTCCTCCTTCAGTTAGGGATCTGCCCTAATATCATGGATTTATTAAGGATTCTAACTCAACTAACTTCTAAGAATGAAAATATTCTTCCCCCATTCTTCTCAATAAATCAACTGCTTCCCAGAATAGGTAGCGCTCCCTCAAAAGGGCACTCAGAGTGTTGTAGCACTCCCCAATAGGCTTAAGGGGGGTGCCAGTGCTCCCTAAAGACACCAACGCTCCCCTAGAAGGGACAAAGAGCTTTATAGCACTCCTAGACAGTGTAAGGGGGGTGCCAACACTCCCAAAAGAGGTATAGGGGAGCACTCTCCTCCAAAAACTTAGTTTTTTGGCTTCTTTCAGATGGCAAGAGGTTCATAACTCCAGTTAAGCATTCCTCCTCTTCCAAATCAAATGTTTGATGTGTGTTAAGTGTCTTATTGATGTCATTATAGGAACGACATAGGCATCATGACAGTATGCTTTCCTTGACACTCGTGACGCTTACGATGATGACACTTGCGACACTATCGAAGTGAGTAATTTTGATTTGTAACAGAGAATAAGAAGGAGTAGAAGCCTTTGAAATGGTAATTTTCTGCATGCATGATTAGAGACCTTAAATTTTAAGTCCGTATAAGGGATTCCCACCCACAATAGAATTGGCGACCATACTGGCGATCTCTAGGGTTTTCTAGGAGTCTTTTTTGGGTATTTAAAAGAACAAAATTGTTTCATTACTTGCTTTTAGAGTTTCTGCAAAAGTCTGAGCTAGCAGGGATCCTGGTCTTCCATACCAATTCTTCCTACTTACTTTGCTTGGATGATTTTTCTTTTACGGGAAGTCACAGAGGTACATGTGCCCTGTATAAGTCTTACATGCATGTACACGTGCCCAACGTTCACACATCTCGCATGGACACGCTAGCTGATGAAGTGATAGTAGTGTGGTTAAGTTTAGAATTTTTTTATTAAAAAGGCAATCATCCTCTTCCCTGTCAGAAGTGATCCCTCTCAAGGGTTTTTTGAAACTCATTCTGGTCTCTGTTTTTGCATTTTGTAGCTTAGTTGCCACTTTAGATTGGTTTTATTCTATGAAATTTTCTTTGGATTGTTTTTCTTTTCTAACAAAGTAAGTTTCTTAGTCTTCAAGAGATTATGGTTCTCAATACCAGTGGTCTCTGGCAGTGTTTGATTGCTTATATTTTCATTTTTTTTAAGAGTTGTAGAGGTACATGTGACATGCATAATATCTACATTTGTGTACATGCGCTCTGACCTTTTACAACTCCCATGCACACACTAGTTGTTGAACTGTCAGTTGCGTGCCTGTTGAGAAAATTTTTGTTAAAGGAGAGGCAGTCATCCTTTTCCTTGTCAAAATTTATACCTCTCAGGGTTCTTGGTCTCCTTCATAGCAGTCAACAACTTAGGTATGATCACATCAATAAATTTCTTTTTCATCAGTTTCTGTGTTATTGTCCGCGACTCTTTTTGATCTGTGCTTAGGACAGAAGTTTTATTGGTATTTACTTGTCATCATTTTTCCTTTTTTGCTTTGCGAGCATTAAATAAAAAAAAACTCTTTTATTTCTTGGTTTGGTTAAGTAGTTATTGGTTTGCATTAATAACCAGGAAATGTTTTTCTTTCATAAGTTCTTGGTTGTTTACTTAGGACAATAAGTAGCTCGTAGTTGATCGAAATCCTGTTTTGAGTTTGTTGTTCAAATATCTTGGAAAAAAAATTAGTTTGAAAAGTTGATTAAGAATTGAGTCAAGAAGAAGTTATTTTGTTTCCATCTTTCTGTTTATTTTTCTTTCATCTCTCAAACATCATTAATTTCACTTTCATAAATTTTGACTTAAGACAAGCCATACAAAATTAACGATTAATTAAAATAAAATAGACTTTATGTTTGTAAGGTCCATCAATTAGTCTAGGCTAGAGCCTTGATTTAGGTTGGAGAGGAAACTCTTCAAGGTTGCAAAACATACATAAGAGTCTGTGCTAGGGAGTGTTAAAAGTCCAGTATCGTGAAATTTATCTGGGACCCCCCTCTAACACAGGGGATAAAAATGAGGTCGTGTGCAGAAAGGTAGTGGAGATAACCCCTCCAAAGCCAGACCAATTGTAGAGGAGAACACATATAGAGGGATTGTCTTGGGATTCCGTCGATTGCATTTGCCATAGATCTTCATGGGTCTTGAATCCATTCGAGGTCCTCAGTTGTCTTCCGGAACACTTCATTTCGATACTCTTGATAGGTTTTAGGCTCGATACCTTGCTCATTGTGGTCTACCCGACTGTCGATTGTACCCGCCTGGTGACTTTTCGTGCGTTGGCAACCTAGTTTCCTATCTTTCTTAGAGACATACATAGGTGACTGCAGGGGTATACCGCGGTACCTAAGATAGACATCGGGCTATGCTTTTCAAAGTATACCCAGAGGGTTCTTTCATGTTCGAGTTTCACTTGCACTAGTAAGTTTCTCTACTGTTGGTTGTTGTAACGGTTCTTCCAACTAGTATAGTGTTTTCTTGTTTTATCTTTTAGGGACTTTTTTCTAGTGTGTGTTGTTTTTGAACGAATAGAAATCTTTAGTGTGTCTTTGATATTCTCACACAGTGGAGGATCACAAGCTCCATTGGTCACCAAGGCTTCTTTTCCTGCCACCGATTACACTGGAGCCACCCCCGCCACCGCTAAGGTGAAAGCTAGACCAGCAAGGGTCTTTTGAAGCGACTGGGTCATAGGAAACTATGCTCGACCAACATCAGAAGGAACCAACTATTTCATACATTGGAGAAAAAGATCTCGGTCCCCACGAAACTCTAGCCACTGATATTTCAATGCCCATCATCATACATATTTATCCTTACAGGCACCAGACAGTGTCACACATAGCAATGGAAACAAATGATGCCACTTCTTTTGGGAATTATTCTATTCCCACTACGACTATTACCATAGTGGGTGTTCCACCTCCTAACCCACCGTCATCAGTCTGAACCACCATCGTATTGACTGCCTCTACCTCGAGCAGTGGTCAGATCCCATCTTTGGTGGTGGACACTACTCCTTTCACACAGAGTGAGACAGGCCCTCCGTTCTCATATGGGATGCCTAGCTCAGGTATAAGCCCTGTACTATCCTACTCCACTTTACAGACTTTAGGTTTGGGGGAAGGGAGCTCTAACGCTCATCTGCAAAGACCCATGGGGGGCACTTCAACTCCTTTTAACACTTTCCCTTATGGGGGAGGTCATATACCTCCTTCATCCCCTTCGCTCAACAGTACCCACCAGTAATCGACCGAGCCAAACACACACCATAGTTCATTTGGAGTAGGGAGTCAAGGACCACCTTCTCATAATATGTCGGTAGGGTCGAGACCTTTTTATTTGTTCGGTGCATTAGGTAACAATGTTTTCTCATCAGATTATTTCCTGACTAGGGGAAACACTGGTTATGGCCAACCTAATCCTATGTAGGGTACAATTCTTGCATAGGGGGAAAACCCAGGAACTTCTTCTACATCAGGACCTTGGAATTCTTGGCAAGGATCAGTTCCCTCATCAGGAATGTCGATCTGGGGAAATTATTTTCACAACCAATGGAACCCCGGGCAAGGTACAATACCTATTCCCATGGGATTGACCTGGGGAAACCCTTCACAAAGTCCTCTGAATGTAATGCACGCCCAACCATCTACATCCTATTTTGGGAATCAGTCAATGATGTCTCCTCAAATGCAAAATCTGTACGCTGGTCATGGCCATGGATTTTACCAGAACCCCGGCCAACAACCCAA
>SNQJ01S0023262.1:114151-125768 GCA_010110895.2 Picea sitchensis | reverse complement strand
TCTTCAATAATGTTTTCAGTGCTCCCTCCTAACTTGGAGATCCATTTATTTCTTTTTCAATAAGAAGGAAGTTGTTTTCACGAGCTCTAGCTTGAGTACGCAAACTCTTTCATCTTGGATAAAAGCTTTACCTAAATGTCTATTTATCTGCTCATCTGTGGAGATATGCATTTGAGAATCATTTTCTCCTTTCTAGACTTCATCATGGATAATGTAATGCTTGATTTCAAATTTACTTTAGTCTGGAACACTGTGAAGGCTTCATGTGGATCTGAACAATAGAGTATATCATAGTTGGAGAACTGGAACATATCCATGTGGCACTTCTTCTGTCATCACGAGATCTGATCTACTGAGTAGTCATCTTGATGTTATAGGAAATCTTTCACCATGCTTCTGCTGTGAACTAAAGGTTCTCCACCAAGTTATATTCTTCTATCTGCATACATGAGTCTCTTTCTGGTATGCCTCAAAGTCTTGAGATTGCTCTTCATACACTCTTTATTCAATTTCTCTGGAGAACGTTCTTTGCATTCATCTGATCTAGAACTCCAACTCATGGATGTTGTGGATGATATAATGAATCATGTAGAGATAAGTATGGTTTACTGGAACAAGTAATCATCATAGGCTTTTCCCTCCATCTGGGAGAACCTCTAGTTCTAGGTCTCGTAATGCTTTCATTCATAGTCTTCCATACACTGTTCTTCATCACGACTGTTAGTTCTTCTACTTGATTGCTTTTAGTGAGTTCATATCAGGTTGGTAATCTTGTGATTTTTGATACAATGACTGGTTGTTTTGGTTTCTCTTTCTTTATTGGAATCTTCATGTTCTTCTTCATTTTTTTCTTTAGCTCTTGGGTCCATGGAGTTTCTTATGGATTCCATGCCCTAGAGATTCCACTTCTTCCTACCATCATAGGATCATGGATCTGGATGGACAACCAGGGATAATTTAAGGCTTCTCTTCAAAGAGGTCTTCTTCTGTGGTTGAACTGAACACGTACTGTCTTTCATGATTGCTACCATGGATATATATATTTCATCATCTTTAATGAATCATAGGATTAGCTCCATCCTAATCCTTGCTTCATGTAAGAGTGCATATAATCGGCTCCCTCTGACTAACAGATTCCATGCTTCCATTTGCATCCTTACTATCTTCTGTAATGTATTATTTATTCTCTTCTCTAACAGAGTTCATGCTCCTATCTCGTTGTCTTCTACAAAACATCATAAGTCTTTTTCCAATTTCCTCTCGATTGCTGACTTCTTTCTATCTTTGCTTCTTCTAAGTCTCTTCATGATTGATTCAACTTATCTTGCAATAGCTTCCACATGACTTGTATTTTATCCTTTCATGTGTGTTATCTAATGATATCCATTCTTATATTATTGTTCTTCCATAGGTATAGTTCTTCTTGGAACACATTATCTTCCAAGAAATAGATATACAAGATATGTACAGAGACGATGCAAACAAGATATGTATAAGAAATAAGAATAGTGTTGTTACCTTTTAGAAGAAGAAGTCTCTTCCATCCTTCTTATCTTTCTTTGTAGGTTCCTTTTCTTCAGCAATCGATGCTTCATGTTTCTCCTTCCTTTTCTTTAGCTCAGGACAATGATTCTTGTAGTGACCATACTTTCGACAGTTGAAGCATTGCACTTCTAAAATGTCTTTTGATTTGGCTTCCTCCTTGAACCAAACTTCCTTTTGTTCCTGAAGTTCTTGAATCTTGTTGTGAAAGCTTGATCATCATACTTATTTTGGGGTTTCTCTTTTTTATTGATACTTGATTCTTCTTGAGCAGAACAAGTCCAAAGTTCTTCAAATGTCGGGTACTCCTTCTTTGTGTTCATGCTTGCGGTAAATGAATCCCATGTCTTGGGAAGACCATTGAGTACTATGTTCACCAATTCCTTTTCTGAGGTGATCTCTTCAATAGCTTGCAGTTGATATCTTAACTGGGAGATCCTTACAAAGTATGAGGTTATGTCGTCGTCATCATTCATCTTCATGTCAGAGAGCTCATTCTTCAGACTCATAACTTGTCCAATGTTTCTGACTGAGAAGAGATTTGTTAGGGCATCGTACATATTCTTCGATGAGTCAAGATGGGATATGTAGGGTATCAAGTGGTATTTTATAGAATCCACTATGATACTCATGGCATTGATGTCAACATCTTTGAACTTCTCCACAATTGCAATGTTCTGTGGTTCCTTCTCTTTTCCTTCTTCAAATTCTTGCTTCACGATCTTTCCTTTCACGATATCCAACACTTTATTCTTGGAAAGCATGAGGCCAGTCCTTGTCTTCCATGATCTAAATTTAGAGGCTCCATCTAAATTGTTCTCAGACTTCATAGAGTTCGTCATGGCTGCTTGACTTGGTTAAACCCTAGATTTGACCAGAAAACCAAACTTCACGTCTTGGCTTTCTAAGAGTGCCAAGAGATGCGCTAGGCTAGGGTGCACTGATCTGCTTGAGGATTAGGTCAATCCATTCACTTAATGTGACTCAACAAGAGGATTAGGGTTTCTACAACTACACCTGCAAGTAATCCTAGCTACAGTGTTCTCGAAGCTTCTTCTTCTAGTAACCCTAGAAGTAGTTCCTCAGTGAGCTCAATATCCTAGCGGCTATGTTTCCTTCCAGTGTTTATACTGAATGAAGGAGGTGTGGGCCCATAACCTGGTAGAATATAGAATATGGTGTGCTCATTTTACCATTGATGATACCCTCGTCACCCAACCATAGGCCGAAGCCACCCTTCGAGCACCTTAACCTTGACTAAGAATTTATTCGGAAGAAAACCCTAGGCTAGATAACCAAACAAAGGGTAGCGCACCTTTCCCCAAGGATAGCGCATCACAAAGAGATAATCAGATAGTCCAAACCCTAGCTAAGAGATAGTCCAAACCAACACTGAAAACCAGCCGCTGCTACAGCTGCACCTGCAGCTCTCCTCCACATTTGCGCACCAAACTGCAACTGCAGTTCTGATTTGTGTCAAAATGAGAACAGGCACCCTGTATTTATACTGGTTCTGCTAGATTTGTTGGGGCCGACTTCTCGTTCTGGATATGTGTCTGTTTAGTATATTAATATTATTTCTGGCCGACTTCTTCTCTTGGAGGCTAATAACCTAATATAAATTATCTTCTTGAGCCGATAAGACTTCTAGGGTTATTAGCCAACTCATTAGGGTGTCTCTTGCTTCCCAGAGTCTTCTATTCTCATCAGGTTCACACGTGGAGGTAAATACCTCCCGCAACTACCATAATATCAAAAAATCTAACCTAGATAGGTGATTAGGTCCTACGTTGCATTTTCTTTTCTTAATGATAACTTAAAAGGAAAATTCCTGAAATGACAACAAACCTCTACAAATTATCCCTTCCAACATAGGTTTGTTAACTAGATATTTCAATGTATAATGATCAGTAAAGAACTTGAAATAAGAACCTAACAAATAATGTATAAATTTATGCAAAGCATAAATCATGGCTAAGACGTCCCTTTCTGTCGTTGTGTAGTTGTGCTCTTCTTGCGACAACTTTCGACTTGCAAAATAGATAGGATGATCCATAGCTCCATCTCTAGGTTGCGTTAAGATAGCTCCTAAGGCAATTCCTGAAGCATCTACATTGACGTGAAATTCATTCTCCCAGTTTGGGAATATCAAAATCGGTGTTGTGTTGAGATTCTCCTTGATTATCTCAAATGATTGATCACATTTTGGAGTCCATTGGAATGTTTCGGCCTTTTCAGTAGGTTTTCTAGAGGTGCAGTAATGTTGGCATATCTTCTAATGAACCTATTATAGTACCCTATGTTTCCTAGCGTGGAGAGAAATTTCTTAGCACTCGTAGGTGGTGGAATATTCACAATGACCACAACTTTGGTTGGGTCTACCAATACGCCTTCTCGGTAGACTATGTGGCCCAAAAAATTACCATGTGGTACACAAAATATACACTTTCTGAGGTTCAATGAGATCTACAATTCTCTGCATCTGTCAAACATTAGCCGTAGCACTGCTACATGTTCCTTGAGAAAGCTATATATCATCCAATCATCCATATAGACATATATAAACTTGTGAATGAACTCTCTAAAAGCTGCTATTACAATCCTGGAAAAACCTGCAGGGGTGTTCTTTTAGCCAAATGGAATCCCCATTATGTTATGAATGTGGTCTTGTTTTTGTACTCTTCAGCGATCCTGACTTGGTGGTACCCTAAAAATCCATCTGTGAATGAGTATGCTTCCTTCCCCACAACCTGTTCTAGCACCTCATCAGTAAAAGGTGTTGGGAAAGGGTCATGCACATAGGGAGAGTTAAGGATTCTATAGTCTACATAGACTCTAACATCATATGTGCCTTTCTTTCTTTGAATAAATATTGGGCTGACCCATTCTGCTTCTTCTATTGCAAAAATGAGTCATGCTTCCAACATCTTATCTATCTCCTTTTTAACCTTCTCTTTTACTCTAGGGTTAAGTCGATATGGTCTATGCCTAATAGGCTTGGATCCTGGTTTCAATTCGATTTTCATTTCTCCCATAACTCCTTTGATTCCTTTTAACTCTGAGAAGGTCTTTGGGAACATATCCTCATATTCCTGCAGTATACTTTGTATATTTTGACTGGTTTTATCATCGCAGTAGTCTCCCACCATAGCTATTTTGTGCTTCTCTATGGTCCGTATATTGATTTTGAAAATTTTTAATGGGTGATTGTAGGATCTATCATTCTGAATGGGTATGGTGTTCTGGATTTCTCTAGTCCCCTCTGTCTCTTTGATGGCTAGGTTTCTCAATTCCTGTAAGGCATCTAGGATTTCTGAATCCCTGCTAATATGATAACATTCTATAGGGTTCTTGATTGAGGGAAGGTGAAGGTTAGTCTGAAGTTCCCAACTATGCTTGAAACATACCACTAGGTTTGATTTCTGATTACTATCATCTGTAAAAAGAAATTCTTTAATATTTTGTAGGACTGCTTCAAGCTCAGGGTACTTACTTGTAAATGAGAAGTCCTTGGAAAAATGAGCTGGCAGGATCTGCCAATCATTGGTCTGGCTTTTGGTTTCCTCGTATATGAACCAAGCTTTTGATATTGGTCCTAGAGAGTGGGGAAATACCTGAGCCCAGAATCGAGAAGGTATTTTTGCAACTTGCCATCGTGTCACGCACTGGTCGATATGCACTCTAGGATCAGATTCTCTGTTCAATAGTTGTGCATCTTGGAGATCCATCTGCATCTCTGATTCCAGCTGCTCCTTTTTTTTGAAACCTATATTTTATGACTTGCTTCACATCCTCCCAATCTCTGAGTAGGGATTTATGATTGGCCCACCATCTAGCAGGGGTGTCCTGAAAAAATACATCTAGTACCTAGATTCTTTGATATTCTACTACCTTTTCTTCCATGCTGAGAATAAAAATGTCTCGTTCTGAGGTGCCATCATATACTGGGTGTTCTCTAACTTCGGTCCCAACCCATTTGGTTATTATGAAAGTTAGCATCTTCTTGAGAATATTTCCTAAGAACCTTGTTTCCAATTGTCAAAAGCCAATTCTGAATCTTCGTCTGCTGATTGTATGCTTCTCCAAATTACTGATACATCAACAATAGGATTTATATAATCCTCTCTTGTTCCTATTGTTACGATGTACAACTGGTCCAAGTATTCTCCCTCCATATTATTTTATATTGGCTATGTATATCTGGGTCCTAGATATGGATCCAAAGTTTGAACTACCTTGATTCGATCAACCTCAAAGGTCATGGTGTTTTTATTTAAGTCGATTATGAATAGTTTTCGTAGCCCCAATCAATGCCAAGTAGTGTAGGGTAAGGGTTCTTATCTCCCATGATCTTAATGACTTCTAAGTCAACCACTGTATTTACTCCCACAACATCTATTTTCACATTCTCCAGTCTTCCTATGGGGAAGATACAATATTGGTTTTCAATTCTTAACTGAAGTGGGGAATATATTAGGCTAGGTTTTCCTAAGGCTTCCCAGGTCTTCTTAGCTAGAATTTTCACATCAGATCCCAGATCCAATATGGCATCCTTAATATCAAATTCATCTAACTGGGCTACTAGTCTGAATTATTTTCTCGTTCGTACTTTTCTTCTCTGCACTCTCTGAGTACTCTTCTCAGGAATATTATCTCGTATTCTTGCTTCAAGGCGTTCGTCGTTCCATAAACATAGGTATAGCGCATTTCAAAACTTTTATGTTATTTTATCATTCCCAATAATGTCATAGAATAATTGAAACCAAAGGTCAACTACATTTTGAGTTTGATTAGGTTATCTCGGTATGACTACAGGGTTTCTGTGTATTTTGTACTGTTGAATATTTTTTCATAATGGGGCACTGTCTTGGCCCATGCCTATGGATTCAACAAATTTCACAATACTCAATTGTTGGTGTTGCTTGGCTCCCTGTAAAAGCATGATAAGGGGTGGGGTTATGGAATGGTAAGTTCGTAGACACTTACACAACTCCTCCCATGGGTCCTAGTGGGGGTCCCATCAAATTCTGAGGAGGTACCAGTCTTCTCATTCATGGACATTTGTTCACCATATGTCCTTCTGTATAACATCCGATGCACCATACTTGTGGTTGTCCTAGTCTAGGTATCGTAAGATCTTGAATATTTTCTATAAGAATCGATATTTTCCCTTGTAGTTGTTCCAAGTCCGGACCTGCTGGGGGTCTAGTCACTCTCTGGCTCCTAGGGTATCCCGTCATGGATTCAATATTCATTGATTATTCCAAGGTATCTATTAAGGTGGCTATCTGTTGCTGCTTTAACAGAATCCGGCTTAAATGTAGCAATCCATGAATGTACAATTCCCTTTGATGTTCCTCATGGATTAGATGTGCTAACCTCCCTATGGCATATTTAAACTTCTCGATATATTCCTAGGCTAATTCACCTTCCCATTGCTGGATCTTGTGCAACTCAGATAGAGCATTTTGTTCTGACTGAGGTAGTTTGAAATCTCACATGAACCTTGTCCATACCTAACCAAGTGTGAACGATTGACCTTGCATTCCTAGAACTCTTGGCTCAATAATATTCATGTTCCACTTGAGGGAGAAACCTCTCAAAGTATTTTGGAACTTGACCAACTTATTCACATCCAGAGTCCCTCTGGATCTCTATATTTCTTCACATAAGAACCAGTGCTTCTCAACATATTCATCTCACTTACCCCAAAATTATTGGTATCGGGAAATCAAACCTCCTGCATGGCCAACCATTGTTGATCTTGTTGTTCTTATCAAAATAAAACCTAATGGTCTTGCTTGTGATCTACCAGGGGATCCCAATATCCTCCCTATACTTTTACTTACTGGTTGTGATTGACTAACTAATTGTACATCAACAAAACTAGCATGAGAAGTTAGTATCTAACTTACAACTTGTATAGTATGGGCGATTTGGGTCTTACACCCTTGGATTTGGGGTAGTTTTATTTGATCTAGGGGTCTCATTTTGTTCCACTGGAACAATATCTTCTTCCAGATTCCCGATCTCTCCTGTTATCGGGGCTGCATCTTCTCTTAATTCTTCAAGATTCATGTGGACTTCCTCCTCTATTATGTCTACACCTTCTCCCTCTCATCCAACATCTTGGGGAATTATTTCTCTCTGCGCTTCTGTCTCACTTAATATTTGACTATCCAGTCATTCCTGTCTTCTCATATTTCACAACTCTTCCATCCATATTTCCTCTACTTCTCCTGGTATGACTTCCTTCCGTAATTTCTCAAACTGACTTGTTTCTTTCTTAATATTTCTGTGCCACCACTTCTCAACTATGGCGGCTCTCTTCAAGGCTCATTTGTCTCTTGATTCCATTTCTTATTGTTCTTCCCCCATTTTTTAAAGAACCCTTCCCCTCTCTTAGGCCATGACTCTACCCAAACCTCTTCCTATCCCAAGCGAGGGTTTTTACATTTCCATCTCAGTCGGGGACATAGTCAACATCCCCTCTTCCATCAAGAGAACTTTAATCCATAGGGTGATCTCTTTCAATAGTCTTCCCCTTGCGTTTTTCTTGAAAATCGCCTCTACGCGTGAAAAGGATTGGTTGTTCTCGGATGCAAACTCGATAATATATCCTTCTAATGTGGTATTGACCCAGAAATCAATTTCCCGCGTGACTGGACAATCCAACCGATGAAGTGTTGAAATATTTTTTGTGTCCCAAGTACAGATCCTCTTGACTCGTTCTTGGAACGTTGGAACTTCTTGGAGCCTCTTTATCTAGTGGAAAATTTCTTCCAGAAACTTAACTCAAAAAATATCATACTTGTCGCTCGATCTTTTTGAGTAAAATACTGCTTCACGAGTATCTTCCACCAATTTTCCCCTCAGTTCCTCTTCTTTCCATATGAAGTCATCACAGTTTCTTTCTCACCATTTGTCAATACTATATCTGTGGATCTGTGGAAGCATCTTCTCTATAGGTTCCCTTTTAACACAGGTCTGGACAACATAACCATTTTGTTGGGGAAAATTTGATCAGACCAGGGTCTTTCTTAGGTTACCAACAAAAGGTATCGATTAGTCTAGAGCAATGAAATTTTCATCTCCTTCGAAGAGAAGAAGTCTCACCTGAAGAGTTGCTGAGACAAATCGATAGGGAAGGGTACATAAAAGACTTAGGAGGATTCATAGAACCCTCAGGACTCATCCGGGTCTTGCGCAAGACATCTACCTATTAAACATATATGAATCTTATGTGTGGAAGAATCGAACCTACTCATGTTGCAAAATATAAATTAAACACAGAACTATCATGAGGAACTTATAAACCATAAATAAGTACTATAATGCATAAGTAAAACACAATAATACATAACATAATTTTGAAAATTTATATCCTTCCTTATATTATCTTAGGAAAATTCCTTCAATTAAAATCTAGGAAATACACAGTAGTGCTCTATTACATACTCTTGGCTCTAGAATCGTTTCATAGAGCTCTGACTTGTGTCATAGGCCTCCTCGTCCAGGTAGAACACCAACATATTTGAATGGAATTCTTCCTTGCTAGCATGCCTTGGCCATACAAACATATGATGTTTGTTCATGCTGAAGGAAATATTTCTCATATTGCAGTTGAGAAGTTCCTGCAGAATACATAGCCTCTGTATTGCATCTATCAGGTCATTGTACCACTTAGAAAACACTCTGGTGTTGAAAGCTGCATTCTATGAATCTGACCTAGATGCAAGGGCTCAGACATCTTCTCCATGAGCCCCTTTTTTGGTAGCACCGAGGATCTTCCCATAAGTGGATTCCACTTGAACATTACGAATTATAGCAACAAATATATGTAGGTGAAGGTTCCTCCCTTCTCCTGTTCTTCCTCGCATGCCACTAGTAGTTCCTCCAACAAGTAACTACATTAGTTGAACACAACGTCGTTGGCACAAAATTAAGCTACTGACAATGCATATAATGTGCATTCAACCTTGTAGTATGATCTCATAACCTTTCTAGATATGATGTAACAACTCGTCCTGACTGTTTCTGGTAGTATGGGTTCGAAGTACTGTTGTGTGTCCCCCCTCTTTGTGTTGAATTGTTCATACAAGATCATCTCTCCTTTCTTTTTGTCGTGCTTACCAGGACCCTAGAATCCTTTTGACACATCCTATCCTTTGAAGGATAGTATAGTAAGTTGATGGATTTATTCAACATGGATTGGATACTGCCTATCCAACTAGATACTTCGTTCATGCACCCTTCTGATAAGAAATTTGGTACACCGTGCAACCTCACCAGTGGTGCCAAATACTGATAGGTATCTAAGGTTCATAATGGTCGAGTTAAATAAGTTGACAAATTCCAGTTTTTTCATCAATTGCATGCCTCCCAATGCATTTGGATCCATCTCCTAGAAGACGTCTATGTGCATCTAGGGGAATGAAACTGGATCTGTTAGGTCAATATCGAGGAGCTTGACCTGCTCCACCTTCCCCTTGAGATCGCCCATGACCTCAAATCAGGGTTCATCGGGCTCGTCTCGTATTGCATCCTTAGACATGGTACTTCGACTTCCTATGGATCTTTCATTTTGGATTCTGAGTTATCAAGACCTCTACAGTGAACTAAGGACTATGGTCATGACTACGAGTTTCGCAATTGTACAAGATTTCTCACTCTTCAGAATTCATAAATTACTAAGCTCTTTTGAAAATGATGGGTGCTATGGTGAATTCTTAGAGGTTTATAGTTGGCTTAGTGGGTAAGGTTAGCAATAATTGCGGTTCATCATGAACGTATGGACGCAACTAGATATGATTTGTCTAACAAGACAATTTAATGGGGTAAATCCTATCGGGTGATTCAGGCATTTACTTGCGTGAGTGGGATAGGGATGTGGCCAGTTTAAGACCTTTTTGTTTGACGGGTGGGAATCCCAGCATGAATTACGATGGAATCTTTTCTTATCATGGATTTATGGCTTAATTGAACTCAGACGGGGTACCTTAATGGAAATAAAGGTTGTGACTAGACTGGGTTCATGTGGCACATGGACTCAAATAGTATTCGGATTCATTCTCCCTCTGACCATAAAGGGGGTCTCTGTCATATTAAGGACTGTCATTAACAAGTTCTTTTACACTTCGGATCCTGCATTGTTGAGTCATTAGTTCTTTATCAAAGAACACTCAAATAGAAACTGAAATATGTGTCATGGCGCAACACTATGCACACTGACTTTATTAACCGAATTTACAAAAATTTTAGAAAACTCAAATCTAACTATTATACATGATCCTTTAGACTAGAGAAACAATCCATTTTTCTCAGTTTTGAGACATATAGGGTTTCAGGCGAGCGTCGTTCAACCATCCTGGCCACAGTGTACCATCTGGTTGCGTGAGTCTGACTGCTCCTGAGGGTCGGATCTCCACAATTATAAATTGTCCCAACCAATGCATGCGCAACTTGACAAGATGCTTCTGGTACCGGCTATTGTAGAGTAGAACCTTTTCTCCTTGTGTGAATACCTTATTCTTAATGTGCCTGTCATGCCAAGATTTTTGTCTTATTTTTTCAACTGACTGATGGAAGTCTGCTAGAAATATAGTCTCTTCGAGTTCTTGTAGCTCCATAAGTCTTTGCGCAACTGATTCTTCCTCCGACATATGTGTGATCTGTGCAATGTAAAAACTCAGAGTGATAGACTCTACAGGTACCATTGCTTTTTTCCCATAAACCATCTCGAACGACGTGTACTTGTGGATTTTCTTTGTGTTTGTCTTATAATCCCATAGTACTGCTGGAACTCTTTCATCCCAATATTCCCTATTTGCACAATGGACCTTTGTCAACCCTCTTTCTAGAATCTTGTTGAATGCTTCTACTGTTCCACTGGCCTGTAGGTGGTAGGGGATGATTTTGCGATGTTGGATTAGGAAATCTTCTTTAATCTTTTCTATAGTGATACAAATGAAATGAGCTCCCCGACCACTGGTTAGGCTCCTAGTACATCCAAATCAAGTGATAATATTCTAAAAAATTAACCTAGAAACAATATCGGTCGAACAATATTGAACAA
>SNQJ01S0023262.1:103045-114101 GCA_010110895.2 Picea sitchensis | reverse complement strand
TTATAGAATCCACTATGATACTCATGGCATTGATGTCAACATCTTTGAACTTCTCCATAGCTACAATGTTCTGCGGTTCCTTCTCTTCTCCTTCTTCAAACTCTGGCTTCACGATCTTTCCTTTCATGATATCCAACACTTTATTCTTGGAAAGGATGAGGTTAATCCTTGTCTTCCACGCTATGAAGTTAGAGGCTCCATCTAACTTGTTTTCAGACTTCATAGAGTTAGTCATGGCTTGCTTGACTTGGTCAAACCCTAGATTTGACCAGAAATTCAAACTTCACGTCTTGGCTTGCTGAGAGTATCAGGAGATGCACTAGGCTAGGGTGCACTGATCTATATAGAGATTAGGTCAACCCATTCACTTAAGGTGCCTCAACAAGAGGTTTAGGTTTTCTGCAACTGCTCCTGCTAGTAACCCTAGCGATAGTCTCTTAGGAGCTGCTTCTGCTAGTAACCCTAGCGACAGTTCCTCAACGAGCTCAATATCCTAGTGGATATGTTTCCTTCCAGCGTTTAGAATGAATGAAGGAGGTGTGGGCCCATAACCTGTTAGAATATAGAATATAGTGTGCTCATTTTACCATTGACGATACCCTCATCACCCAACCATAGGCCGAAGCCACCCTCCGAGCACCTTAACCTTGACTGAGAATTACTCCGGAAGAAAAACCTAGGCTAGATAGCCAAACAAGGTGTAGCGCATATTCCTCCAAGGATAGCGCACCAACAATAGCTAATTAGATAGTCCAAACCCTAGCCAAGAGATAGTCCAAGACAACACTGAAACTGCTAGTTGCAACAGCGGCACCTGCAGCTCTCCTCCACATGTGCACACCAAAATGGGAACTGCAGTGTGCACCAGTTGCTGTCTGCAATTCTGAGATGTGTCAAATGAGAATTGGCGCCCTGTATTTATAGTGGTTCTTCCAGATTTGTTGGGGCCGACTTCTCCTTATGGATATGCGTCTGTTCAGTATATTATTATTATTTATGGCCGACTTCTTCTCTTGGAGGCTAATAACATAATATAAATTATATTCTTGAGCTGACAAGACTTATAGGGTTATTAGCCAACTCATTAGGGTTTTCTCTTACTTTTCGAAGTCTTCTATTCTCGTGAGGTTCACACGTGGAGGTAAATACCTCCCGCAGCTACCATAATATTAACAACATGCACCTTGATTTTTCCATCAACATCTTGTTCATCCTTTCTGCAACTCCATTTTGTTGAGGTGTATATGGATTAGTCTTATGCCTTGATATACCTCAATTCTTACATAATTCTTCAATTTCATTACCACAAAACTCTCTGCCATTATGTGTCCTCAACACCTTATTTCTTTTCTCTGTTTGATTCTCAACAAGAGCCTTAAACTCTTTAAACCTTTCAAAGACTTCAAATTTATTCATGAGGAAATATATCCAAGTATTCCTAGAGAAGTCATCTATAAATGAGACATACTACACAGATTTTCCCAATGATGGAACCGACACAGGTCCAAAAAAAGCACTATGAACTAGCTGTACAATTCCTTTTGCTCTCATTGCACCAGAGGGGAATTTTACCCTATTCTACTTCTCATATACACAATGTTCATATAAATAAAAATTGAGAGAGAATTTAGAAATACCTTCAACCATACCTTCGTCGTGTAGTAGTTGAAGACCCTTCTTTTCGATATGCCCTAGTCTTTGATGCCACAACATGACCTTTTTCTCCAGAGACTGTAGGAGTTCTTTCTTATTCAACTCCAATATCAGGAACCATGGAACTATTACACCCATCACTAATAATGCTTCCTTGCATCTTACACAGAGTTCCAAACTGAACTCTCTCCAACAACACCATTGCTCCTCGAACCATCCTGGAAGTTTCCTTTTCAAATATTGTTTTTACCCTTGCATGATCCATATTTCTTACAAAAATAAAATTTCTGGCCAATATTAGGATGTGTAGAACACCAAGTAGTGTTCTAATCCTTCCATCTATGAGCCTCAACTTGAATTTTCCTCGACCTATGATTCAAGTTGTCGAGTCATCACCTAGGAAAACATTACCTCCATCATACCTTTCATATTCACATAACCACTTCCTATGGGGAGTCATATGAAAAGATGCACCTAAGTCAACCAACCATGCCTCATGATCTGCATGTGTTCTTTAAGAAGCCAAGTACATATCCCCTCCTTCTCCCTTGGAGGTCTTTTCTTCTGTAGAAGGAGATTCTTCAAATCCCTTCTTTTTCTAAACTTTGGATCTACATTGCTTCTTGTATTCCTGAGGAAATATATCCACGTATTTATCAAGAAATCATCTATAAATGAGACATAGTACATAGATTTTCCTAATGATGGGACCGACACAGGTCCAAAAACACCACTATGAACTAGGTGTAAAATTTCTTCTTCCCTTGTTGCACCAGAGGGTAATTTTACTCGATTCTTCTTCCTATATACAAATGTTCACAGAAATAAAAAATCCAGAGAGAAGTTAGACATAAGTTCAACCATACCTTTACCATGTAGTATTCGAAAACCCTTCTCTTTGATATGCCCCAGTCTTTGATGCCACAACATAAACATTTCTCCAGAGACTACATGAGTTCTTTCTTCTTCAAATCCAATATCAAGAACAATGGAACTATTATACCCATCACTAATAGTGCTTCCTTGCATATTATACAGAGTTCCAAACTGAACTCCCTTCAACAACACCATTGCTTCTCAAACCATCCTACAGGTTTCTTGTTCAAATATTGTTTTTACCCCTGCATCGTCCATTTTTCTTACAAAAATCAAATTTCTGGCCAATCCTGGGATGTGTAGAACACCAGGTGATTTTCTAATCCTTCCATCTATGAGCCTTAACTTGAATTTTCCTTGACCTATGATTCTGGTTGTCGATTCATCACCTAGGAAAACATTACCTCCATCATACCTTTCATATTCATAGAACCACTCGCTATGGGGAGCCATATGAAAGGATGCACCTTAGTCAACCAACCATGTCTCATGATCTACATGTGTGCTTGAAGAAGCCAAGTACACATCCCCTCATTCTTCCTTGGAGGTATTTTCTTCTATAGAAGGAGATTCTTCAAATCCCTTCTTTTTCTCAACTTTGGATCTACACTGCTTCTTGTAGTACCCTTCTTTTCCACATCTCCAACATACCTTTACAAAATTTCTGGGAGATTTAGATCTACCCTTAGACTTATATCTCCCACTTGAGAACTTAGACCTATTTATTTCTTGGGAGCATCCTCTTGCAAATGATGCGTCTGTGCTCTATCCTTCCATATTCTTCCATCTCATCTCTTTCAACAACAAGGATGAAACCACTTCATCAAAATTCAAGGTAGCTGTATTACTACCTATGGCCATAACCAGACTATCCCATGAGTCTGATAAAGAACATAGTAAACTGATACATTTATCTTCATCTTGAATTTTAATATCAACAGATACTAACTGACTTACCACTGTATTGAAAGCGTTCAAATGCTCTGCCACCAAGTCTCCATCTCGCATCCTCAGGTTATACAACTTCTTTCTAAGGAATAGTTTATTTACTAGGGAATTAGACTGATACAAATTCCCCAACTTATCCCATAAATCCCTGGTTGTAGCTTCCTCTGACACATTCAGTAATACTGAATCTAAGAGACACAGTTGGATTGTTTTCTTCTCCTTCCGATCCAAAATTTTCCAGTCATTTGTTGAAGTTCCTGTAGGTGTAGTACCTAGATCTACCATGATCCAATGATCTATGTCCACCAACAGATATTCCACAGCTCAAAAAAATTCCCATTAAACTTCTCGATCTCCATTTTCGAGTTGCTCGACATTTATTTTCACCTGAAAAATCAATACCATAGATCTCCCACTGTAACAAGGATTATCACAGTCCCGATCCAAACCCTTGACCACAAAGGCATCCCCCTGAAGCCAACAAATATCTGATACCAAATGTAGATTTTAACCTTGTACAATATTTATTGCAAACATATTTTCAGTAAAACATCATAAAAGATACAATGGAAAATACAAACATTACACAGATATGTTTCCCCTGGAAACCCAAACCAACAAAACCAACATATTCTATATTCATTCATAGCGATACATTGTTTACAATACAATATACATATAGGATCCAAAGACATCCAAAACCCTAACCCAATGACCTAGATTACTCAACAACCCTAATTCCTTAACCGGAAATAGAAAACCATCGGCAAAAACCATGTGCCGAAAAACTGCCCAACAATGGACATGAAAAATCGAGGCAACACAAAAAACGATGCAAAAATGTGACTCGTGCAAAAAATATAACACATACCCAACAAAAATCACCCAAAAAATGTGCATTGGACTGGTGTTAGATGTGGATGGACATGTCGAGTGTTCAACGATGACATGCATGCCACATCATTCCACGTGGAGGGTCTATGTTCCCGGGTGGCGATTGTGCCACGTGTCAAGGTGATTTTTCACTTTGTGGGGTTGGAAGGTGACGTGACCTAAGTGAAACGTGTCAAGCAAAGTGGCGGAGTTGGGTAGGGCCACATGTCCTAGATTCCACATAGGATTCCACTTAAACAAGACTAAGAGATATATTTGATGTCATCATGGAAACCATGGTGATTGAGTAGTGATAGAGGTCACTACATAATTAGTCATCAAGAACATAAGGAGGCCCAGTCAAGAAAAATGCCCTTACAAAATTTACTTAGATCCCAACCATTAGATCTATAGGTTGATAAGTCTCATCCACACATTGATGGAAAGTTGATGAAGGCCTGGAGAGAGGTTCGGGAAATGAGTGATGATGATGATGAGACATCGAGACTAACGATGATCATTGATCTGTTAGGAAATTCCCCAACAAGATCTATATTGTTGATACTGGGAACGTTGTTGTTGGGAGTAGTGGGTGGTGGAGATGGGTATAATCCCTGATCAATGATGATGAAGAATTTTGGCGAGCAACGATAGTCATTGATATGTGAGTGGGCGGGGTTGAATCTTAGTCATGGACCATGGAGGGTCCCATCCCAATATGATGAGGAATGTTAAAGACTAGGTTGATAACCTCTATGCTGGTTGGCATCGCTGACAAAACCAAAGCCAATAGATGCTCAACCCTAGGACTGTAGGATATATATGTCGATATATCTTGACCATGCGTTGGTGGATGGAGAGTGGAAATATGGGAGAGGTTAGAGCAAGGTTTCCAATGACAATGAGATAATCCCAAGAAGGAAAGGGAACCATTGATCCTTTTGAAGGTGATATCCATGGATATGTACCATTAGAGACTAAGAATCGAGGCTCATTAAATTTGGGAGAGGAATCCATTGGAGTGTCATCATCGGATCTCATTAGTGGGAGTGATTCATGGGAAAGGAAATATTGATGATGACGAAGAAGGGCCAAGGTATTGGACCCATGAGACTAATGTGTTTGGTGGAAATTGAGTGGCATGAGAAAGAAGTGCCCACATGGATTCCATGCAACAATGAGGTGGCCTTGGGTTAATGGAGGAACAAGAGATTTTGGAGGCCATAACGTTTGACTCTAAGATTGTATTTGGCATACTTACAGGCACTGGAAAGTTCTTTACGAGTAGAGGGAAATGGTTCCATCAGAAATAGGCCTCGAGATGTCTAACAAGAAGATAACTTTTAATACACCATCCCTTAAAGGGTACTTAGGGGGTTGGGTTCCTTACAACCAACTTGACTTTCCAAGAGAGATTTAAGATCCTTAAAACAAATAAAAACATAATATTTAGTTCAAAGAAAATATACCCATGCCATTCTAGAATAATCATCAATGAATGAAATGTAATAGAAATCCTTAGAAATTGAAGGAAATTTAATTGGACCAAATACATCAGAATGAATCAAGTCCAACACCCAAGAATATTTGTGAGAACCAACATAAAATTGAACATGATTCTATTTTCCATATATGTAGTGCTCAAAAAAATAAAATTTTAATAGGCCTCGAGATGTCTAACAAGAAGATAAATTTTAATACACCATCCCTTAAAGGGTACTTAGGGGGTTGGGTTTCTTACAACCAAATTGACTTTCCAAGAGAGATTTAAGATCCTTAAACCAAATAAAAACATAATATTTAGTTCGAAGAAAATATACCCATGCCATTCTAGAACAATCATCAATGAATGAAATGTAATAGAAATCCTTAGAAATCGAAGGAAATTTAATTGGACCAAATACATCAGAATGAATCAAGTCCAACACCCAAGAATATTTGTGATAACCAGAATAAAATTGAACACGATTCTATTTTCCATATATGTAGTGCTCAAAAAAATAAAATTCAAGAGCACAATCATTCAATCCATCAACATTTTTTTTTTCAAGGCCTATAGGTCCTTCTCACCTATATGACCCAATCATTAGTGCCATAGCATTGTCTTTTCTGCAATTATCTTGTTTTCTAAAGCATGAACTTGTTTAGGAGGTTCTGATTGCAAAGGCATAGATATTATAGATCTCTTTGATGTGTAAATCAAAGAATGGTTACACTCAATAGTGCATGCATCAAGCTGGAACAAAGTGACCACACAAACACCCTTAGTGAGTACCATAGCACCTTGAACCAACTTACACCCTTTGTCCAAGAAATAAACTTGCACACCTACATCATTACATGTGCTTATTGATATTAAATTTTGTGCCAAAATCCATGGATCCTCTTTAAATTGTAATAAAGGAATATGATCAAGAATCTACCATGGACAACTATGCTAAGAGGAGAGTCATCACCAAGGTATACCATCACACCATCATATTTCTCATACAATGAAAACCTATGCCCATGGGAATTCCTATGGAAGGAAGTTCCAGAGTCCACCAAGCATGCACTTTGGGCTACACGAGTTGCCAAATATGCAACAAAGGCATATGTAATGTCCCCCATCCCAACCGAGGGACATTACAGTGCAAAATAAATCATAAAAACAAAATTTATGTTAACTAATTTAATTCTTTTAAAACTAATTGATTTCTAGTAGATTTCAGCTACAAATTACATCCAAAAATAACTATTGTCTGTCACCATTTATTTAATTCATCTACAACATGTTAAAATCAACATGAATGCAGTCTAATAATTCAACACAACAACATATAAATCATTTCCAACTACACAGAGTTCATGCACAACAATTAAACTCATAAACACAACACAAAAACATGTAAAACACATATATTTTATAATCAATTGTGAAACCAGTTGCTTGGGACTGATGTTCCACCCAACCATAGACTGATTGTTCCAAATATCAATAGGTATACATCATTGGGCTAAGGCTAGTAATCCATAAAAGAGGATGGTCTCTCCTTGTCCACTCACAACTCATAAATTCACAACCCACTAGTGTCTTCCTACAATTATCCCGATTTTCCACCACCTCTCTTCCTCTTGAGCTACCCAACCCAAGAAATGTACCCCTTCATGGATATTATTCCCTCAAGTGCCCCATTCATTTATAAGGGTCTCTCTAGCATAGGTAACCATGAATCTCTCAGTTGGGAACTCAAGGGATCTTTCTGCTAGGAACAAATACGAACAACCAACAACAAACACTTGTTGTTATAGTGAAACTCACCCAGGATTTCCCTCTTCAAGCCTGAAAACCTGGTTCTTTAGTCTTCAACTCAAAAAATATCCAAATATGATCCATCTTTCTCTATAATTCTCCCTCCATGGCTGCACCAACTTTCATCTCTCTTTCTTGCTCTCTACTTGATTCATGTGCAAAAAAATTGATTATCTAAAATTGTTGTCCCAACCCATGCAAATTTCCTCTCTTTGGCTTGTCTTTCTTGACTTGCACTCTTCCCCAAGATTACTGTAATCAAACCTTATGTGCCCAATAACTTTGGGATGTGACCACTCACACCCACCCTCTTACTTGTATTCAATGATTGGATTTGGAAACACTCAATCAAAAATTAGAAGGTTCATATACAAATATAAAATTTAGGAAAATAAGTTGGATTAATATGCATGGGTAATTCCCCCTTGGACCCCTCTTGGTCATTATCCTAGACACTCCCCCCTCTTGTGTATTAATTCTACCCCCATCTCTTGTCCATATCCCATTAGTTGTTGGAATCACATTTTATTATTTAAAACATAGAAATACAATTCACATATTACATAGCTTGGTCGTAGCCACATATTATATATGCATTAAGCATCAATTAAACTGGGGATTATAATGGGGATGTTAGAGATATTTGAAATATGCAGCTAAAAAAGTGTTTCATAAAGGGATTCCAGAATTTTGCATCCCATATGGAAGAGGCAACCAAAGATAAAGTTTCAAGCATTTAAGACCATTCGGTCTTAAGAGATTTTGAAGATGTTTTTGTAGAAATCACGGGAGTGACACCAAAGAGAGACATTGATTTATCTATTGATTTTATGCCAGGAGCTTCCCTAATGTCCAAGACAAAATATAGAATGGGCACACCAATATTTAAAGAGTTGTAGATGCAACTTGAAGATCTTTTAAAGAAGGGGTATATACACCCAAGTGTGTCATCTTAGGGAGCCCTGGTTCCTTTTGTGAAGAAGAAAGATGGAACCTTAAGGTTGTGTATTGATTTTAGGAAACTGAATAAGGTTACCATAAAGAATAAGTATCATTTTTCAAGAATTGATGATTTGTTTGATCATCTAAAAGGTGAAATAATATTTTCCAAGATTGAATTGAGATCTGGATATCATCAAGTAAGGATAAAGGAAGAAGACATCAACAAGACAACATTCAGAACAAGGTCTCAGATTTATGGATTCATGGTAGTGCCATTTGGACTATGAAATTCCCCAGTAGTTTTTATGCTTCTAATGAATGGAGTGTTCATGGAGTACCTAGACAAGTTTGTGATTGCATTCCTAGATGATATACTTGTCTACTCTAAGTCAAAAGAGGAAGATGAACAACATTTAAGAATGGTGTTGCAAGTTTTAAGAGAGCATAAATTATATGCTAAGATAAGTAAGTGTATATTTTATCAAAAGAAGATCTACTACTGGGGACATCTAATTTCAGCAGAAGGGATATTAGTTGATCCTAAAAAGAGAGAGGCCATTATAGGATGGCCAACACCAAAGAATGTAACAAAGGTTAGATCATTCATGGGTCTTGTCGGTTATTACCGAAGATTCATAAAAGGATTCTCAAAGATTTCAAGTCCAATCACTTCTTTGCAAAAGAAGGGAGTGAAGTTCGAATGGACATGAAAGTGTGGAGAAAGATTTAAGAAGCCGAAGGAAATATTGACAAGTGCACCAATATTGAAGATTTCATATCCAAATGAATATTTTATTGTGTGCACCGATGCATACAAGGAAGGGCTTGGTGGAGTCCTTAGTAAAAAACATCATGTGGTATGCTATGAGTCCAAAACATTAAAGGAACATGAAATAAAATATGCCACCCACGATCTTGAGTTAGCAGCAATTGTACATGCATTAAAAATGTGGAGACATGACCTCACGGGTAATAAATTTGAACTAAGGACAGACCATTGTGGTCTAAAGAATTTGTTTGGACAACCAACACTAAACACCTGACAAACTAAATGGATAGAATTTCTGAGTGAGTATGACTTTGAAATTAAGCATATAAAGGGTAAGGAAAATCAAGTGGTTGATGCACTTAGCAAGAGGGCTCATGAAGTGCATATTTGAACTATCAACATGTACAAGATAGATCTGAAAGACAAAATTTTTGAAGGTGAAAATTCATATCATAAGTATGTGAAAATAAAAGAGATATTACAAGCAGTTGAGATCTCTTTGAGTCGACTAGACCTTCCTAGTTTCCCAGACACTCACCGTTTACAATCTTTTTCCTTGGACCTTCTTACACTTGGCTGGTTGGGTCCCTCCTATCAGTAGACATATGTTATGATCGTGGTAGACAATATATTATTTTTATCTACTACTGTCTACTGACTGTAGCTGTTTTCAAGGTACTCTTGCGATGCCCCATACATCTAGGTCACCCTTTTTTCTCACAGTCATCGATCTTTCACCCTTGCCCCTCTACTTTGAGTTGGTAGGGTCCTTCTTGCTTTTGTCAGGATCTTCTGTCACAACTTCCACTCATGACAGAAGACATTACTCTTGGGGACGCTGTAGTCACTCACATGGAGACTATGATCTCAGACTCCACTGAGGGGAAGGCCGAGGACCCATGGGATCTGTTGTTCCTGAGTCTGTACTTAAGGCTTTAAAGTATAGTGTCAAGGCATCCGAAAGTATGATAAAGGTTGATAAAGGATTTCACTAACCTTCGGTATAGGAAACTAGTGAGGATTTCTTCGTTCTAGCTGTCTAGCTTCCAACTGTTCCTGGGTAGTAATATCTTATTCAATGGCTGCCCATGAACGTTCCAATTCCTCCCAGGTGTTCGCAGTTTTAAGGATCGTTTCGAAGAGATTTAGAGCGATATGTATTTGATTAGATAATCCAGGTTGAATGTTAGGTTGAGTTTCTATAGGGACGGTCATTGAGGAACAGTTTCAGTATGGAAATGATTTTTTTAAGAGAGGGTTTATTTGCTGTTTCGATTCGGACGAAATAAAGAGAAACTTTTGCATGAAAAAAAAAGAAATAAGCATGCAAATCGAAGGCCCTTTCTTGTAACTGTATTATTTTTGGTAAAAATAACGTGAGATGAGAGAACACATTTATCTATAGATAACGCGAAGTTCTTGACAATGGAAAACTCGCGTAAACACAGACGAAGAAATTGGCATGAACATAATTGAAAAAATGTAAATAAACATAAAATTCTGTGAATGTAAATTGGTCTTACACTCGCTAATAGCTAGTGCAGAGGAAAGTCAAGAAATAGTTGCAGAAAATATGAAATCACTTCACTATAGTAGTGGTTGTACTAAATTATAGTGATGCACGTCAATTATGTAGAGCAAAATGAAAAGAAACAATTAACACAACGAAACAAACTTGTAACACAGTCGTGACAGGATTGGGA
>SNQJ01S0023262.1:50138-85933 GCA_010110895.2 Picea sitchensis | reverse complement strand
TCTAGTCAGGGGGGGGGGGGCTATTAGTCAAAGTCATTATGAAAACTCTTGGCCACTATCCTATAATCATATTAGAGTCACATCCAGCCCTTTCTCTTAACTATGATCGACAACAGATTGGATAAGGCTTAACGACAAATCACTAACAAATCTAATCTATTACTCATGACTCCAATTTTTCGTCATAACTACTTTTCCATGGGTAAGAATGTGAAGCATAGGCTTGGAAGTTTCTATGTATGACAGGAACTTAAGGAGTTGAAGAAAGGTGAAAATTTAGGGAATGCTTGATCAAGTGAAGAGTATCATCAATTTTGAAATTTTGAATATCTTTGTTGCATAAGGACATGCAATGAATTAAGCATGGGGGAATGTTGAGTGTCCATTTTGACATTTATAATGCTCTATATCACCTTGTATCTGAGCCATTTTTGCCTATGTTATAAGCCTATACTTGATTGTTTCCTCCATAAATGTACCTAATGACCTTGTTCATGTACACAAGAGGTAACTTATGATTAAGGCATGTTTTGTTTAATTTTCTTGAGCTAATTCAATTAAAATGCTTGATTTTGTATAATCCTAATTTTTTTACTCCTAAGTATTCTATTTCGATACCTCAGCATTGATCTGGTACCAACAAACCCGCACAACAGTGATATGGTACCAACATAATTGATCTGGTACTGCCTTGAGCTATTCCGGTACCAAACAACTATGCCTATTCCGGTACCAGTGAGACTGAGATATTTCGGTACCAAACAACTGTGCCTATTCCAGTACTCAATATTACAACTGTGTGTATTCTGGTATCGTTCCCTATTTCTAGAAATCGTTTGTTGGACGAATCTGTTGTTGAAGATTTCAAGAAGGCAGTTGGACTGAAGCTTTCAAATCATTTTTCTAGACTATGATGGACTCCATCACTCATGCATTTCATGTCATGAGGATGGAGTCGATCCCCAGAGATTCGATGTAAATACCAATTGTAATATTTTTAAAATTGTTTAATAATTATCCTTAGATCTGGATCGTATTAGCTCACCTTCTTTATAAGGGATGTTGTATAGAAGATAGGATACACAGGAGATATGTATGGATGTAATGAACAAAATGATCCATATTTCCATAATATACAAGATGATGAACTGTTGATTCGATTTTACAAGTTGAAGGAGAACAAATGAGCTGTTGTGTAATTTCTGGGTATAATTAAAACGTTTTAGTCTGTTATTTTCTTAAGAGATTCCTTGTTGGTTCGGCAAGGGCCCACCACCCCAACCAAGGTAACCTCCCTATATATTCTTTGTGTGATTGTGTGAATATTTAACAGTTCTATTTTCTTAATAATTTTAAATGCATTTTAAATACTAAACACATAATTACTTGCTTTTGAATCAGTGCGCACAGTTAGTTTCCTTTCTATTTCTGTAGGGTAAAATTTAATCGTTTGATGTATGGGAATGTTAATAAAATGTTATTTTGAGTTTGTGATTGTAATGTTCTCAGTAGGTATAGGAACCAAGGGACTTTATCTCTCATTTTCATGTTCCATAATGAAGCCTCTCAATTATATTTACTGTTTTTTGTACTACATAGGTTTGATTGAACAGAATTGAGTTATGATTTGAATTTTGTTTAAGAGTAACTGGAGTTGATTGTTAATTACTGTTTTGATTCCTACAGGAAACAAGATCTTTAGTTCATATCTCTAATTCATAAGCCTGGAATGAACAGACTTGTTACCTAAGAAAGAACCTTTTGATTCATTGTTTGTTTGAGAAGTTATCTTACCAATTTTCTCTTCTAAGTTTGAAACAGAGTGTTAATTGTTGATTGGTTTAGTTGCTACAAGTGACAGATTCAACGTCCATGTTCTTATTTCATGAGCCTGTAAATGGATAGATTCATTACCTGAGAAAGAACCTTTAGATCACATGCTTGTTGGATTCGGTTTATGAGTTTTGTTTTCTGATTTTTAAGCTGTGTGAGGAAGATAGATTAAAAAGTTGTAAAATAGAATATTGGTGTTGATTGTTTCTTATTTATGTTATACTCATCAGACATAGGAACCTATCTATTATCGACACATATAGTGCATCAACTCTACTGGTTACGAATATCGGTTGATAATTTAAGTTTGGTAATATATTATGCAAATAATTGCACCAACACATGGCTCAACCAAGCCTATTCATTTAAACATGCTTATTGGTTTATTTTCCTTTCACTAGCTATACTTGTTTTCACAGTTTTTATTTTAAGTCTTACAACTCTGTTAAGAAACTCATAGTTTTTTAATGAGAAAAGTGTTCCTCCTTTTTTTTCTTATTTTCTTTCGCAATCTATCCCTTTTGGGATTCACTTTCTCTATTCCTTGAGCAGTTTCAACCAAATTTCATCTTGACTTTCTCTAGTAAATCAACATGATACAAAAACAAGATTTTGGTTCATAATTTAATCGTGAACCAGTGCATTCTGCACATTTACTAATTAGATTGGTTAACTTCATTTGCATGTTCCCTATGCATGCATTGTATTTTAGAATGTAATCCAGGATTCTTATAAAAATAGGCTTTGCATCCCATTGCCTAGTTTTCCAGTAGTGATTAATATTGTGACTTTGTTCTCCTAACTGAGTTGTTACACAGTTTCTCCACTTGGAACTTCTTTGACATGAAAGTCTCTTGTTGCATATCCATCACTATCTAATATGAATTCAACCTCAAGTCAGCCCCAACTTCATCATTGCATGGGTTTATTCAATATTCTATAAGGAATACCATCACACATTCTCATTGTGCATTGAATTTATATATCCACACATGAACATTTTACCCTATCGGTTTGTATCTTGAACTGTACTTTTATGTACTTAACTTCACACATCAGCATGTTGTGTGTGTGTCTATCATAGGCACAGTACATAGTCCACGTGCACATTTTACAATTTCATATTCATATTTATTTAAAATCATCTATCTCATGATTGTTGACCATCATGCAATTCTCAAAGGCATATTCTCCTTGCCTTCTATCTTAACCAACAGATCATCCTTGCTCATTTACTCCTTCATCGATTTATACTAGTTCTTCTTTGAGGAAATGAAACACATCCTCTTCAAGCCATTATTTAAACAAGATACTTAGACCCTTCAATCGTAGGGTTAGCCATACATCCATGGCATTATTCACTCCAAGCAAGTATACTCATTGTCCTATGTCCCTCTTACTCAAGAAGTACTATCATGCCCTCAAGCATATAAGTATATATATAAAGGTATCATGTATGTGCATTACTTGCACATATTTATTTTATTCATTCATTTTTATATGGTCTTAATATAAACCTTCCTTGATGAGAGCTTACAGTGAATCACATGATAAGTCTCATAGGCATATTCATAACTATGTTTCCTTTTCTATATGGAAATAACCAGTAAGAAACCACTCTTTCCCTTTTGATATACAAGAAATTACAATTCAAAACACAACTAGGTAATTTACAACATTACCCAGGGCATTCAAATTCCCAAATCAAACTTCCTTTCATGATTCAAACCATTATTGGTCGATAGATATTTATCAAGGGAATTCTTTCTTAATTTCCCTCTTTAATGTTACTTGAGTAAACTAAGACATACCTAGATGGCTATCATCCACCCCTGTATGTCACTCTGACCCATTGGTCATCTATAAATGCTCCAACACTTCCTTTATCAAACTTTGTATCGGTCTCTCATTAATCATTACTAACCCTACCTTCATAAGGAAATAGGAAACAATATTATTAGCATTTCGTTCATGTTGTTAATTATCCTACCAACCGCAAGCTATTCTCATCTAAAAGGTCCATTGGTATACCATACCTTACAACCCACCATAGGTTATACCATGTCTAATTTCACGTTACATACTTGCTTACTCTTTACCATATGCATTAAAACATATCCACCTCTTGCATTTTCATGAATAAACCAATACTCAAGTCAATAGGTGTAAATCATGATCTCAGAAACTAGCTCATAATTTTAAGTCATTTCATCTCTTTTATGAGGAGTAGCAATAGTCCAAAGGTATCTTTCTTCTTTTTCTTAAATAGATTATACTTGCTACAAGTTTCTATTATTATAGGTCATGTAATTGGCCTTACAATTTTCCATCAATCCTTTATTCATGAGGAATATTTAACAATTTGATTACTCTCTTTATTTAAACAAAAAATTTAATTGCTAGGGATCCATCATCCCATTCTTACAGGAAATAATATGAACACTAGTTCATTTACTCTTTGAATGTGAGTAGCCCTTAGCAGGGTTCATCCATCCCAACCATTCACAATCAAGTCCTACTATTAATACCTATCAACTTATTCTTGCTCCTGTAGGAGAAACTGTTAATCATCCAACTAAATCTTATGTTGTATATCATCATGATAAAAATTTCAACTGTAAGGAAATTGAGAAAAAAAATTCAATCTGCAGTCCTCCTAAAGGATTTAATGCAGATAATAAATGAACTTTTAATGCATAGAAACTCTTTCTAACAAACTCATTTTAGGCTTGATATACCAGTCTTCATGATGGTTCTCTGGCCCATCTGGGCCAAGTGTTTGAACTCTACTCTGATACCACTTTGTAAGGCATCCAACCCCCTAAGTACCATTTTAAGGGATGGGGTATTAAAATTTCACTTCTTCTTAGAAATCTCTAGGCCAATTTTTGATGACACCATCACCCTTTGCTCATCAAGAAATTTCCAGCGACTATAAGTATTACCCAAATCCGATATCAGAGTCAAAATTTATGGCCTCCCAAATCTCTGGAGCCTCCAATGGTACAATTCCACCTCACTGTTGCATGGCATCCATGTGCTCGCTTCTTTCTCATGCCACTCATTTTCCACTGGACACATTAGTCTCACAGGTCCTATACCTTGGACCTTCTTCATTGTTGTCCGGATTTCCTTTCCTGTTAATCGCTCCCACAATGATACTCCAATGGATTCCTCTCCCAAATCCAATGGCCCATGGCTCTTGGTCTCTAATGGTATAGATCCACGGAGATCACCTCCGACAGGATCGACGGTTCTCGTTCCTTCTTGGGATTATCTCATCATCGTTGCTAACCTTTCTCTAGCCTCTCCCAGATTTCCACTTTCCATCCATCGACACACAGTCAGGATCTATCGGCATCCAGATCCTATGATCCTAGAGTTGAGCATAAAATGGATCTGGTTGTGTCGTAAATACCAACTAGAACAAAGGTTATCAACCTAGTCTTTAACATTCCTCACTGTACTGGGATGGGACCCTCCAAGGTCCATGGATGAGATTCAACCCTGCCCACTCACGGATCAACAAATTCTGTTACTCTCCATCCTTCTTCATCGTCGATGATCGGGGATTCTACCCATTTCCACCACCTACTACTCCCGACGACAACGTTCCCAGTATCAACAGTCCAGTTCTAGTCGAGGAATTCCCTGACAGATTAACGACCATCATTAGTCTCAATGCCATATCATCTTCAGCACTAGTCTCTTGGCCCTCTCTCCAGGCCTTTGTCGATTTTCCATCAATGTATGGTTGATATTTCTTAACCTATAGATATAACGGTAGATATCTAAGGAAATGTCGTAAGGGCCTTTTACTCTACTAGGCCTCCTTTTGTTCTTGATGGCCAATTACATAGTGACAATTGTCACTACCTAGCCACCCTATATGACACACTGATGTGATATTCCATGTTGACATAAACTATCTCTCTTAACCTTATTTAAGCAGATTCCTACATAGCATCTGGGACATGTGGTCCTACCCAACTCTGACACTTGGATTGACATGTGGCACTCATGTCATGTTACCTTCCTCCCCCTCAAGGTTCCAAATCACCTTGACATGTGGCATAGTCACCAGCTAACACATATACCCTCCACGTGTATTGACGTGGTACATGTTGTCATTGAACACTCAGCATGTCCCTCCACGTCTCACGCCTGTCCATTATGCATTGGTTGGGTGACCTAGGAGAAACCCATAAGATCGATGGCTAATGATGTTCTTCTCGTTCACTGATCAATGGTCGTGATCGCTCCTTGGAACCTCCCCATCAGAGTACCTTACCCATGGTTACTCCGACGACCCTACCACAATCAATGGCTCGGATCCTCCAACTCCCATCCTGATGGACCCGATAGTCTTGATTGATCCTCGGGGCCTTTCCATCGGAGTGTCTCTACTCCTGGTCTCTAGGGCTACTCCAATCACGGACTCCGTCAATACTCACCTCAATGGATCCAACAGTCCTTAATTGCTTGACCCAACAATCTATATATATTTGGGGTTCATACCTGCCTGATAGTTAAGCGTTCTAACCTCCCATGCCTCAAAATGGAACATACCAGATCCAACAGTTGTAAATCCATAGGAATCACCTCTGCTATATTGATGGTTATGTTTCTCTCTAGGGGTTTCTCCCATCGGAGTCGTACTGCAAACAAGTACTAGAATTCTATGATGGATCATTCCCCGACCAACGGTCAGGCTTACCTTGCCTCTGATCCTCCAACAGATCAACAATTATCGATATCTTAGGCTAATAACATGGGTTCTCTTCCGATTAGTATTTTGATTAATAGTCTAGATGTTCTCGCTATGTCGATCCAACAACTGTGATCCCTTCCAGATTAAAACTAGGGTTTTCTTCATGGTATCAGTCTGAATCAAGACTTAACTAATTTTCGAGGATACCTGAAAGGTTTTTCCTTCAATTAACAATCTAATTTAGGACTTCAATGCTCAAGATCCTTCCCAACTCATTCTTTAAGGATTTTGTCAGGCTTCTAAGCTCTGAAACTCACTTTACAACCTGGATAACAAATTTTCACTTCAATCTAAATGGAACATCATGTCTTGCGATATTTCCCTTCAGGGAAAGGAGGTTTCTCAAGATTAAGTCTCTCCAACTACGTGGAGAACTTATTTCCTCTGAAATAGTAGATATCTAGGGTTGGTCGGCCTCCTCTGGCATCCTATACATAGACATTACCATTAATTTTCTTCTCTTTCTAGAAGATATAACACTTTGTTCCCTTCAAAAATTATTTTATGTTTATTATATCACAGACCCACTTCCCTTTCTCAGGAAGTCCATTACAATGAGTACATAATTTATTATGTACACAGAATGCATAAACAAAAGTGTATTTCTTTAATTTCATAACAGTGTAGGGTGATTATGTTCCACTGTGCAAGGTACCCACCACTCATACAATTCCTCACTCACCAAACATAGAGACTAACCAATGGGAAGGTACTAAATTCATTAATTAAGCATATACATTCACAATAAAATTATAGAAATCAATTCACTAATTCATTCTAATTCCATAGAGCATAGAAATACTTATTTATTCAAAATGATATTATCCAACCAACTGATTGTGGGAGAATGTTTGTCCACCCAACCATAGACTTAAATTCATTCAGACCTACACTTTGTCCAGCCCCGTGCCAAGCCATGATACTACCATGGGATTCTTCCTCATATTCTTCAAGGAAATATGGTACAGATCTCCTCATACCCACCTAGCCCATGCCTCATCAAGGTTTTTCAAATTCCCTCCCAACGTCAAGCTCAGAACCTCTCGGCTCAGATTGGGTACCTCAACTCTCAGTTCTTTCTCTGAATCTTTTTCTCTGAACTCTCCTCGAGTTCCTTTCTACATATTTTCCCTGGTTTCCCCCTCATCCTTCTCCTTCATGTGTTCCTTACCTGTAATCTCCTGGGAAGGCTCTCGACCTATCCCCTTCCTTCTGTTAGAAGGAACCCATGGAGTCAACCATAGGAACTCGAGAGTTATTTCATGTTGTCCTCTGGCTGACAACTGTTGCTATCCCAATTAGACCTCCATAGTCCCATTCATTGAGGGTGATTGGTTTCTCAACCACCAATCCTCCCTCATTAACTGATTCACCTTGAGGGCTAAGGGAAATCATTTTTTATTTCCAGTTCAATTCTCTCAGCAAATGGATTTGAGTCATCTTAACATAATGAACCCCTCTCTAGGTTTCCCATTCTTTCCCTGGGTAGTATCATGGCCAATAATTTTAAGGATTGACCCCCACAATTAGTTGTTGGCATTTTCAATTGATAATTAATACATTTGCATTGTTTGCATGTCGTAGCATGGCAATCATTAATTACAATTAATTACATTGTTTTCATGGCGTAGCATGGCAATCATTAATTACAATTAATTACATTGTTTGCATGTCATAGCATGGCAATCATTAATTACAATTAATTACATATAATCAAAGGTTTAGAGAGGGGGTGTTACATTGGTAGGAAGATTAAGGTCTCGAGGACTAATAATGGCGATGAGTTTTGTTCTGTATATTTTGATAAGTTTTGTAAGGATAATTGCATTAAAAAGCACAAGACATCTCCATATACCCCTTGGTAGAATGGAGTTTCATAATGAATGAACAGAACATTAATGGAGAGAGTTAGGAGTATGCTTGATGGAGCCAACTTAGAGGAGTTCTTGGAAGAAGTGGTTGCTACTGCTACCACATGTTACTTGATTAACAAGTCTCCCACATCAAATCTATAGCATCTTTGTGTGTTTGGTTGCGAGGAATATGTTCATGTGCCTAAGGAGAAGCAACCCAAGTTGGATAACAAGGCCATGAAATGTATCTTCATTGGCTATGGAGTTGGTGTGAAAGGGTACAATCTTTAGGATCCTATGGCTGGAAATTTTTTATATAGAAGGAATGTTATTTTCAGAGAAGTTAAGCCTTCTCCCATAGTGATGCATCCAGAAGAGGATGAGAAGAAATCAATGGTTTAGGTACCACCCAAGACCAAGAAAGTTGAACCAAAAAATGAATGAGAATTTCATGATGGACTCGATGAGGAGGAGGGTTTAGAGAGTTTGGAAGAGGAGGAGGAAACCCCACCCCAAAAATTGAGGCCCACTTGATGAAGAAGGAAAACAAACATGTATAATTGTAGTTCATCTAATTTAAAATGTATATTTTCTTTATTTTCTGACACCGATGAGCCTAGAACTGTAAAAGGAGAAATGGAGAAGGAAGATAAAATTCAAGAAGATTGTCCATGGATGAGGAAATGGATACACTTAAAAAGAATGATACATGGTACTTGGTCCCATTTCCTGATGGAAGGAATTCTATTGGATGTAAATGGGTGTTCAAAAAGAAGATCAATTTAGATGGCAATGTTGAAAAGCAAAAGGCAAGGTTGCTTGCAAAAGAATATTCCTAGGTTGGGGGGATAGACTTTGGTGAGATATTTTCTCTAGTTGCTAAGTTAACATCTATTAGGTTCCTATCACCTGTAGTAGCAACCTTTGATTTATAGGTAGAACAAATGGATGTGAAAGAAACATTCCCTCATGGTGAATTGAAGGAGGAGATCTATATGACATAGCTAGAGAACTATGTTGAAAAATGTAAAGATTCATTGGTTTGCAAGTTAAAAAAGTCTTTAAATGGTCTGAAATAGTTTTTCATAATGTGGCACCAAACGTTTGATTATTTTATGTTGGGATTAGGATTTCTAATATTCAAATCAGATCATCGGGTATTACAAACAAGATGGTGGTCATTTCCTTTTTATCACTCCATATGTAGATGATATCTTATTCTTTGGTAACAATAGGGATGTGATTTGTGATTTGAAGTCGCAACTTTCAACATAATTTGATATGAAGGACTTGGGGGATACAAAATATACCTTAGGAATGGAGATCAGGAGAGATAGATAAAATAAAGGCTTTGGTTGAGACGAAGTATGTAAAATATGTGCTATAGTGTTTTTGCATTGTAGATTCCAAACCTTTGAGTGTTCCAATTTTTATGGGAACTAAGATTTCAATTGAGTAGTGTCTTAAAACATGCATAGAGATGGAGAATATTTCTCATGTTCCTTATGCTAGTGTAGATGTTAGTTTTTTGTATGCAATGGTCTATATTAGATCAGACATTGTCCAAGCGACAAGATTCTAGAATTGACTCATGGCTAATCTTGGACATGAACTTTGGGCTATAATGAAGAAGGTCTTTGGGTATTTGAGAGGTAGGTACTTTTGAATATTCCATTTTCTATCATAGATATGTTTCAAGGGACCCACACTCAATGGATATACATGGTTATGTTGATTCTGATTGAGTAGGGGATGTAGATAGAAGGATATCTATGTAGATATATGTTTCAATTTTTTTTTGGAGCAATGAGTTGGATGAGCAAGTGACAATATTTGGTTGTTTTATACACTACTGAGGCATATTGTATGGAAGCTACTCATGCAAAACAAAGAGGTCATTTGGCTTATGAAACCATGTTCAAAAGTAGAGCTAAGTTAAAAGAGTTATTACTATTCAATGTGATAGTAACAATGTCATTTGTCTAGCTAAGAAGCCAACCTTTCATGCAAATGCAAAGCACATAGATATCCAATACCATTTCATTAGGGACATGGTAGAGGATGGAAAGGTGATACTAGAGAAATTTGACACTTTACATAATGTTATAGATGCATTGATGAAACCGATGAGCACAATTAAATTCAAGTGGTGTTGTGAGTCTATGGGCCTTATGGGCCCTAACAATTAGCTCATAGTTTGATGCATTCTCCCTTGTACCCTTGCAATGTATATGACAAGTGGGAAAATGTTGTGACACGTGTGTCATACACCTTGCAATGTTGTAATGGAGTAGAGAATAAATGCATAGCAATGATAGGGAACAACTTGTTGGTGGTTTCTATCAATTAGAAGTGGAAAACCATAAATAGTTTATAGTTTTATTATGTCTATTTATTTAGTGTTAGGGATGGAGGAAAACCAAGTGTGTAATTCTTATCTTACTATTATGTTGTCAACATCTCTCTAAAATTATGCTACTATTGAACACTCATGTTGAGAGCGTGGAAAATATGTATTGTAACTATTTAATTGTTGAATAATACATTGAGTGTGCTTTAGAGAGTGAGGGTTTTCTCTAGGAATAGTTTTTCCTAGGAAGTCATGTTGTTAATGGTTTGATGTTTATTTCTTTTGTTTGCAATTGTTCCATTTTAAACTTTTTTCTATCTTTTCTTCTCTCATGGATAGTGCAGGAAGTATATTCCACACCTCTGCTTCCTTTCACACCTTCAGATGAGAAAATTTGTGATACAAAGAATGTTGATGATGGAAAAAATTCCTTTTAACATTGTCCCATCCTTAGTAATATAAAACATAACTTTTTTAATTTCAAACACCTTAGGATGACGGAATTTGTCAAAAACTTTGATACAAAGTAAGTTGAAGATAAACATCATTGTTTTTTAACATGCATATCCCTTAATAATATAAGACATGACTATACACAATTATTCTTTAGGAGGGAAGTTGAGGATGAAATCATTCCCTTTTAATATAAGTGCAATTAATAATATAAATGTAACTTTGTCTAATTTCATAACGTAATTATTCTTCGAGACCTCTTGGATTATGAAAACCATAATAATCTTGGTATTTTCATTTCCACCACGTTCAAATATAGAAATGGCATGTTGAAGAATATTTAATCTAATCCATTTATTTATTTGATAGATCTTATTGATCTTAAAGGGATGAAAACCATTACTATAGTTGTGAAATTTTACAATTAACATGTGTGGACAAGGAGCTCCATGATATTTAATCTTTGGATTTCTTCCTTGAAGAGAGCTTTTACCAACAAGTCATGGGTGTTCCTTATGTAGTGGCAGATCTTGAAGAGAACATGATGATGGGCTTGGATGTGTAATATGTGCCTATAAGTATTGTTATGCATATCATAAATTGTATTCCTTTGGGTGTGCCCTAGCTACCTTTGTGTACCATGTAAATTTTGTGTAACATGTAAAGTTATGGATCTCCATGATATTTAATCTTTGGATTTCTTCCTCTGGGAATTAATAGCTTAGGAGTGAGTTGATAAGTGGACAAACTCAAATTCTCTAGTGAGTTCATCTTTTTCCAAAGAGATAATATTTGTCTTGATCTGCTCAATTTTTCCAAATTTTGGCATTTTGGGTTGTCTTAAAATGTGCCAAAGTTATCATCAATCAATTGGAACTATGACTTTCAACAAAATTCTTGCTAAATTTTGGGAAATTTTCCATTAAAAAAGGGGTGAGTTTGTCTATTATTAACCTACTATAAGCCATTAACTATCATGAAAATGATCCACGAGGTTGGCTCAAATATTTGATATGTGAAATAATCTAAACACAAAGTCCTATATATTACCAATGTTGTGACCCTTAGACTGCTGACCTAGGACTCAAAAAACACACAAAAAAAAAACCTTAAACTATAGTAAATTCTATGCCAAAATAATATGGCGAGATTGTGGCAAGTTTGCAGCACTTGGGCCATGTTATCGCACAGTTTGTAGCAAGGATAAAAGACTATAAGATAGAGCCAAATTGGCGTAACAGGAACCAATCCCACCCAATGTCACCACAATGGGATGGTTCTTTCTTTTTAGGGAGGTTAGGCCCAAGGGAGACGTCCCCGATGACCTGGGTTTTGAGGAGGCTTAAGGATAATAAGACAAGGATAAGTTTCCCCCCTCACAAGTCACCACCAATCAGATATTCCTGGCTAAACAGCCAATGATGAAGTAAAAACCCCAAAGAAATGCACCTTCCTGGAACAAAGCAACAACAAATTGATATATGCAAGCTAGTTCAATGGGTTAGTACTTCATATAAATTAATGTCTATCTAATAAACATATAAGCAATTTAGCAATAAATATTGATGAAGTCAATGTTTATAAATAGCAATGAGAAATATGTCTCTTCATCAATAATTACTAAAATGATATGGCATTCAATGTAGTATATCAATGCTTAATTCAATTTATGCCTAAATCACCATTCAATTTGCTCATAAAACAAAACGTTGTTGCACAAATGATGTAAATAGCTAAGGATGACGGCAACACTTAGGGTTAGAAGGTTAGTTTAGGCTAGGGTTAGTGAAGTTAGGGTTTCAATTCAAGGTTTTGAGAGTGTTTGGATCAAGTCCACTTCAACGCATGAGGTCTTAGGATCAGTGCCTTGGGGTTAAATGGAGTCAATAATGAAGGACGCAAGAGTTGAAGGAGATGAAGTCTAAGGACTAGAAATAGAAGTTTTTAGGTGTTGCGAAGGCAAGGGTTCAAAATCAAATCCCTAGGTGAGAGAGGCTCACTCCGGTGTTGCTACAGCAAGGCCTCGTGCTCTCTCCTCCTTCCTTAACTCAACTAGAAAAATGGTTAGCTCAAGAATAAAGCATATAACCAAAATTGGAGGGTTTGATGAGACAAGGTGTTGCTATAGCAAGGCCTTTCAGCAAACCCTATAAAAAGTACATCCCTAAGTGTAGTAGACCTAGGCTCAAGACGTCTCTCTCTTCTTGGCTTCTAGATGATACAGCTAGCAATAGAAGAAGAGGGGAAGAGAGTGTAGCGACGGCTAGGCTCTCTCCTTCTTCAATGGCTGAAAATTTCTCTCTCATGGGACATGAGACAAGGACCTACTTGTGTGCTTGTCACCTAGGGTTTTGATTCAGCAAAATTCATAAAAATATGAAAGAAATTAGACTACAACCATTCATTCAAGAAGTTTTGCAGAAAAATAATTACAATTCACTAAGAAATATCAATGCAAACCCTAGTTGTAACACCTTCCTTCAAGAGAAATGCCAAAATATGCCAAAATTGTCTTCCTTCAACAAATGTGCATCATTAAATTAGCCAATAACCCAAGATAGGGCGCAAATTTTAGACCTCACCAAGTGGTGAGTCAATGATGCTGAAAAAATGAAGGAGAAGATCCTCCATTTATACAATATCATGACCTAATTTTACTTTTTAGGTCATGTAAAAGGCCGACAAGGACAAAATACCAAAATCATATTGTTTTACATTATATTGTCAAATTAAGTCCTAAATCAAGCTGAAAAGAGATTAAAAGCCCCTCCAAGGGAGACGTTAGCCCCTTTTTGGGCAGATGGGGTGTCTTGGAGCAAAATGTTAACCCTCCTTGGGCTTCTCCAACCTGCCACACGTGCCACTACTGCCTAGTCTGCCCCAAAAAACATCCATGGTGTTGGTGACATCATGGTCAGGATGGTGACATCCTAGGCCTCCCAAGGCCAACGTTCCACTAAGAAAGGGTCATCCCCCCTAGGTCAAGCTCTGTCGGGGTGCCTCTGGTGGAATGTCCTCTTCTCCTCTGGTGCAAAGCTCTCGATCCATCTCTATCCTGTATCTACCCCCTGATGGAGTTTTAGTATCCACCTGATGGGCTCTTCAACCCCATGGAGGTCCGAACTGATCATCTCCCCATGTGTGTCGGTCCAAGATGGTACCTGTCCATCGGGCATGGTCCTGCACAGCAAAAGACACGCCCTCCACGGGCTCATCAGTCACAGGGATCATAGCAATGTCAATCACATTTCATCATCAATATTAATAAACATATGCATAAAACCCCTAATAGATCAATCGATAGCTCAAAGACATTACAAAAACCTACTATACAAGTCTGGGAAAAGGGAAAGGTATCCTATTGGGATTGTGTCCACTGAATAAGGGAAGTTCCCAGAAGAGACCTCTTACAAGCCATGTAAGTGGATGAAGTGGTCAAGGGATGTCCAAACAGGTGGGTGTAGGCCAAGGATGCAATGTGTTACCTATGGGTGCCTTTGTAGAAGGCGGGTTGTACCTGTCATGGATGAAATTCTTTCCAAGCCCATTCATGTCTTTTATTCTTTTCGTTATTTCATTATTTTATTGTTTTTTTCTTTTTTTCTTAAGAAATAATCAAGGGACACTGCCTTGGCGTGGTGACCAGTGGTGACAGCGTTACCCACAAGTACTTTCACACAAATGAGAAGGTTGGATCGTAATGAGACCCCCTTTCCCTTGGCCATGCAACCAAAGGTCACTGCCCTGGCGTGGTAACCAACTGATGGCAATGTCATACTGCTAGGTACCCATGGACCTAATAGGTTGGCTCGTGATGAGACCCCCTATCCTCTGGTTAGGTCTTGTTTTTATTATTTTTTAGGGTCCCTCTTGTTTCTTGTTGAGAAGCCTTTTATTGCTTTCTCGGGGATCCCTGAGCGAAGCATCTCAAGGTTTTATTCGTAGGCTTTTATCTTTTACCAGCTTGTTTTTACCTTCTGGGCCTTTAGTCCCTTCTTCCCACTAGATAAGGTGCAACCCTAGAATAGGTCAACCCAGTGCCCAGACAAGTGTAATGGGACAGGTAAGCAGGAAACAAGATGAAAAAGTGAAACTGTGAAGGGATCGGACAATGGCTTCTCAGAGACAACCCCTAGTGGCTAACCAAAACCAATAGACACAGGCTTACTAGGACATCTTGTCAATCCCCAAAACATGGTCAAGTGGGCAAGTGTAAGATCCAAGCAGTTGTTAGAAATAAAAGGAATCAGATGCATACATTCAATGGTTTTGATGATCAAAGTGACACATACCATGATACCTGAACTAATTACCTCATGAAGCAAGAACCCTCTCTAACACAAGACCAAGCCGATGGTGGTGGAGGCTGATGTTGCTGCTGACGGGATAAAGATGTTGGAAGAGAGAAAAGGTGGGCCCTCCAGGGCCATGTTGAAGTCAATCCTACTCTCGGTACTCCATGTTTGGGACCTGTGGGCCTCGAGACATGATCTCCTCGTTATCCCTGAAAGTGGGGGATAACATGCCAAAGAAGACTTGGCAAGACTTGTGAGCCTTGACCAAGTCATACGACACTGGATAAGACTAAAGATAAACCACAAAATTGAATTAAAATGTAAAATAATCAAATACAAAATAATACTACTAATTGAATCCCTGCATGATTATCGTGTATAATCAAATTAATCTTATTTTAAAAATACAAGAAAAAGTACAAAATAATTATTATGATGGGTGATTTACATGATTTAACCATTCCTTATAAAAAGAGAAATAATTGTAAAAACTATCTTGAAATTGCATCTTGCTATGTTATTGTGGCATAAAGGAACAAATGGTAAAATATTTATCCAGTTAAAAATTGAGGAACCTGTGTTGCCAAACATTTTTTGTTTAGAAATATAAGGAAATACATATACCAATGGAGAATTAAGTGATATAATGCAGCATAAAGAAAAGAAAATAAATTCGATAGCAGAGAGCATTTGTTTTCAAATGTTATTTAGTTATTGTGAGCCGAAATCATTAAACACAGAAGTTACAATTTTGTCAGAACTGAATTATTAAAAGTTCCACAATTTTCCATACCTTAGTTTGGTTGGTTCACAAATTTCTATAAAGAAAATTCCAAAGATTTAAACATATAAAAGACGACTCTTCACAGAATATGTATGGTACTGATGTGTTCTCCCAAAATAGAATAAAAAAGTATCTCTCTCTTGAGATCTTTCAAGAACAGTCATTAATTAAGAACAAATTCAATTCCTATGGGCACTATCCTATTTTGGGATCAGTAGGCATCAACAAAGAGGAGACTACCCCCATAAGCCGATCACTTTTTATATCAATGATCTATTTCTCCTAAACTGATCATTGTAGCTCTATAATCTTGAAGACATGCAAAAAATGACTAGTAGACATATGCAAATATTGAAGATGCTAGATGTACATTCCAAAGTGTTTAGCATTGCCATAGATCTAGATCTAAAATAACAGAGAGATCCTTTAACTAAAGGATCCAACTAGAATCACTAGTTTCTCATATTTAGCGTAGCACATAAAAGTACATGTTATAGGTTGCGAAGTCATGTCTGCAAACCTAAATGGTGAAAAGGAAATGTCAAGATAACAAAAGGATACCAAAGAAAACAGAGGTGTAGCACATAAAAACAATGTTGTATATCTTATCTTGGGGAAAGTATCGACGAGGGTTTGGAATGTAACTTATCGATGACATCGGTGGAAAATATCGAAATATCTCGAAAAATGTCGGAAGACATGGGTTTAACTCGGAATATCTCGAAATATTTTGAATATATCACAGGTGTTTAACTCATAATTTATCGGAATATCGACGAGATATATATCGAAGAGATATACAACACTGCATAAAAGTACATGTTATAGATTGTGAAGTCATCTCTACAAGTCTAAATGATGAAAAGGAAATGTCAAGATAACAAAAGAATACCAAAGAAAACAACGGAAAAGAGGTTTAAGACAATGTTAGGGTCCTAACCTCCTAAGTAGAAAGATTAGTACGTATTGCTATGTATGGAGGCCATTATTAGTAAATACGGCTTCTATAGTAGTGTGAACACAATTATTGTAAGGAGGCTTAGTAGAAGGTTCCGCTTACTAGAAAGTTCCTTCTCTAGAATGTTCTTAGGGGATAGAAAGTACTATATAAAGATATAGAAGCATTTGTAAAAGGTGTCTTGGAAATCATTTGTAATTTGAGCTCTGCTCTCTTGGAGGTTGCCCCCTCAAAGAGGCAAGTGAACATTGCTTCCATATCAATAAAGATATCATATTTTCCTCATATTGTACATTGTTCTTGTTGCTATATATATGAGGAATATTTGTAATTTATGCTCTAAATATTTCTATTTGGTACATTACAAGTGGCATCAAAGCACTTTCCTAGTACCATTTTTAGAGCAATTTTTTTTCAGGCTAGAGACATGTTTCAATGTCTATAAATAACATAAAAATATATCATTAAGCAGGTAAACCTGTGGTCGGGGAAGCATACATGCAAGAACTACAAGAGGTTTCACCTGGTTGGAAACCCTTGTAACCCCTGTTGGTACTCTTAGTACCACATCAGACAATACTTGTATACAAAATTATTTAGGGCCCTTGCAACCCTAATCCTTGCCGTCAGTCCAGAAAAGTTCTGAAACAAGGGGCTCTATTGCAATTTTGATCACTGGAAACCTTGCTTCCTGCTTCCAGTTTGAGAAATTCCTACATAATCTTCAATATTAAGATTTTGAAAATTTCGTCAGCGTAGTATTTTTCATTTCAGAGTATAACTCCACAAAAGTAAGAAAAAATAGTATAAAGTGGAGCCACCAACACCCTTATTTGAGACCTATCTCAATAGACTCTTGACATCACAGTGATCATGATGGTACCCCTCTTCCATGCACCTTTTTTTATGTGGACCCACTCACTCCATTATTAATTGCCTATCTCAATAGCTCCAAAAAGTTACATTGATCACATTCCTACCACTCTCCAGTAAGTAATTTTGTGTGGACCTGCTAGCCCATTCCCTTTTTTCTTGTGCACCCCCTCTAGATGGCCACCTGAAACCAAGAACTTGACCGTCATGTTGTGAACATGCAACAACTATGTGAAGCCTTAAACACCAAACTCTCGAAAGATCAAGTTGATACTGACAAAACTTTGCTCCAATTAATGACCATCTTGCTACACTTACTACCAAGCTCAATGCACTAGATGGCACGTAGAACCACCTCTCTACATTTCTTAAAAAATTTGCAGACGCCAACTCCCCGAAATAGCCCTCACACCAAGGTGTTGAATCCTCTCAATCCACGAGGCTTCACTCTAACACCCATGTCTGTGATCTGCACCTTCCTAAAGAGGATATGAATAAATTTGATGGCTCAAACCCCACTTCCTAGGTCACTCAAAATGAACATTATTTTTCACTACATGGCATCACCAATGACTTCATGAAATTTCATGTTGGTGTCTTATATTTAGATCTCGAGCACTGGAAATGGTGGCAATGGTGTAAGAATTCCCAGAGAGATTTTATTGCTTGGACTCAAGTTGTCGCAGATCTTTATGAATTCTTTGACACCGATACTCATCATTTGGGCCACTTAACCAAGCTTAAACAGTGAAGTACAGTTGAAGATTACATCTATGTTTTTTAGCAACTAGTTTTCCACATAAAAGGCACGTCGAATACCTTCTTCCGAGGATGTTTTATTAGAGGTCTAAAGGAAGAAATATGTGATCATGTCTTAATGGCTTTCCCTACCACTTGGCTAGACTCAAATTCCTACATAATGCCCATTTCCAAAGACTTTTTATGGACACGAAACCTTCGTCAACAGTGACGAACTACTTAATCCCCAAAACTTCCAAATTCAATCCTCAAGGCACAATATATTTCATCATTTTAAAAATTATTTAATAAGCAATCATATTAGTAATATCCAGTGTAGTATGACTTGGTCAAGTCTTGCCAAGTCTTCTTTGGTCCAAGTGCTGCAAACTTGCCACAATCTCGCCATATTTTTTTGGCATAAAATTTACTATATTTTAAGGTTTTTCTTTTGTGTTTGCAGAGTCCTAGGTCAGTCTAAGTGTCACAACATTGGTAATATCTAGCACATTGTGTTTAGATTATTTCACATCTCAAATATTCGAGCCAACCTCGTGGATCATTTTCAAGCTAGTTAATGGTTAGAGTAGGTTAATAGTAAACAAACTCACCCATTTTTCAATGGAAAATTTCCCCAAATCTAGTAAGAATTTTGCTGAAAGTTATAATTCCATTTGATTGATGATAACTTTGACACATTTTAAGACGACCTAAAATGCCAAAATTTGGAAAAATTGAGTAGATCAAAACAAAACATTATTTCTTTGGAAAAAGATGAACTCACTAAAGAATTTGAATTTGTCCACTTATCAACTCACTCCTAAGCTATTAATTTCCCCGAAGATAAACCACAAAATTGCATTAAAATGTAAAATAATCAAATACAAAATAATACTACTAATTGAATCAACCACAAAATTGAATTAAAATGTAAAATCATCAAATACAAAATAATACTACTAATTGAATCTCTGAATCTCTGCATGATTACCTTGTATAATCAAATTAATCTTATTTTAAAAATACAAAATAATTATTATGATGGGTGATTTACATGCCTTAACCATTCCTTATAAAAAGAGAAATAATTGCAAAAAATGTTATTGTGGCATAATGGAGATTACAAAATATAATATAAAAAGAGAAATAATTGCAAAAAATGTTATTGTGGCATAATGGAGATTACAAAATATAAAAAGAGAAATAATTGCAAAAAAATGTTATTGTGGCATAATGGAGATTACAAAATATAATATAAAAAGAGAAATAATTGCAAAAAATGTTATTGTGGCATAATGGAGATTACAAAATATAAAAAGAGAAATAATTGCAAAAAATGTTATTGTGGCATAATGGAGATTACAAAATATTTTTTGTGAGGCACTTAGCAAGCCCCTTGTATAAGGGGCTTATAAGGTATGAGGTATCAAATTTCGATTTCAAAACTGATAAGGTATCAGATTTCGATTTCAAAACTGAAACCTGGTTTCACCACCCACATAACTAAATCTGTTCCCACATAACTGAATCTGTTAGTGTTGATGCTGATAAAAGAGGTGCCATAAGCATAAGCAAAATCTGCTGCAGGCTGTGATTTTGCAGAGTAATATACCTTATGTGCCTCTACCCAAGAGGTGAACAGGAACAGGTTGTGATTCTTGCAAATCAGCAACGGCCTTTCCCACTACTGACCTATATTTGCTCGACTGGCCAGCTTTCCACTTGAGTTGAGTTAATACAGTCCGCTGTTGGAATAGTCCTCCAGGTAGAACTTGCAAGCCCGATGGCTTATTCACTGCAAGATGGACCTCATAAACCATCATATTAAATGTAAAACACCATAAAAAATTATATTAGATGTTAACAACATCTCGACATAACCTAAAATACAACACCTGGACTCAAGCAATGGCAGATACCCTAAGAACAGGAATGGAACCCCTGGCCTTTCCGCAGCAAGAATCCGTCGATCTGGGAGATCTTCTGGACGATACCCTGTTCAATTTCCCATTCGAAGATGAACAATGGGTCGACTACCTGTTAGACGATGCACTCCAGGTCAACGTTTCGATCCCTTTCGACGATTTCGGCAGCGATTATGCACCAGCTTACTGCACAAAGTCGATACACAGGCTAGCGCCCGAGACCAAGCGCGAAGCCACCAAAGAGAAGCCACGAGGGAGCCCACGATCCAAGCCCGAGACCAAGCGCGAAGCCACCAAAGAGAAGCCACGAGGGAGCCCACGATCCAAGAACCAAGCCTATAGCAACACGCACTAAGAGTCAAGTTCGACCGCCAAGGAAGGAGCCCACGAACCAAGAGCCAAGCAAATACGGCAAGCATCAAGAGCCGAGACCAGCCCTCCCTTTTCCATGGTGGCCGAGCCCTTCTCTTACCCTGTCGCAACCAAGCAACAGACCACGGGCCACCATTACTGAGGCCACGCCCCCTTACCTCCCATGCATTCACTGCGGCTGCCAGCTGCAGCAACTCCTCTCCAGCTATTTTATTGTCAGCATTGAAATCATACATCGAACGAGCACCCATTAATACCGTCCGCTAAATTACTGACCTCTGCAATGGTCTTTTGAAAATCGGGAGCAAATCCTTAGCATCTGCCCATGATAAAACCTGGGGATTCATCCGCCCAGGTGGAATGGAGGGACAACAACCAACTGTTAGGTGCCTAGCTGTTGTTAAAGGAACATAAACATATATTAAAAAAAAGAAATAGACATGTCACAAAAAAAAACCTGAAAATGGTGTAGACTATGAATGTCAGTGAACAACAGCAAGAAAACTTGCATTCACGGGTCTCCTGCATATAAATAAAATTCAAAAAAGGCACAGAAATACGATGTACCCACAGTATTTTGTGGAGAAAACCCTCTTGGAAACCCTCTCGGGCATAAAAACTTGACTGTCAAACAAATGCCCACTCACTCACGGGGCATTTGTTTCATAGTCTCATGAATCATATTTAAACCCCTTTCTACGTCATTTTGTCCTATTCTTTTTAAATGACATCACTACCTACAACAAAACTTAACTTGGTAGGCCCCATGTAGACCAGATTTTATAACTCCTTTCTCATCATCAACTATTTCAAGAGGTCCAAATGTGACTCAATTTGCTAGTTGAATATTTGGGTCATATTTGTTATTAAGGATGCAGTGTGTACTTAGTGGATCCAAATAAAATTGAAGAAATGAAGGATTGGTCCCATCCTACAACTCTTAAAAGTTTATTCGGTTTCCTTGGTCTAACAGAGTACTATAGAAAGTCCGTCCATAACTATGGAAAAATTGCAGAGCTCTGCCTTGCCTTTAAGAAAATGCTTCAATTGGACGCAGCTTTGCAGACCAAGCCTTCCAATTGGAAAGATGCTATGCGGTACCACCCCTGATTTTGCCTCACCTGAATTTCACTAAGACTTTGAGCCTTGAAATGTGATTCTCAAGAAAAGGCATGAGCAGCCTCATGCAAGACAACAAACCCTACCTATACTAGTAAAACAACCTGTGTAGGATAGAGCACTTGGGCAAGCTTCAACTCTATGAGTAAGAAATAAGGCCATTTTGCACTCGGCTGTGATATTCAGTAACCTTTACTTGCTCAGCATCGCTTCTGAATTAAAACTGATCATCGTAGCTTCAAATACTTTTTGGAGCAAAGGATTTTGTCATCAAAGCATAAATGGGTTACCAAAATTCCAAAGCAAGGATTATGAGATCATTTACAAGTGAATGGTAAGGAGAATGGTTGCTGATGCTCTTTTCCAAAGTATCATTTTAGTAAGAGGAAGGGTCCTTCTTTGCACTCTCCTTCCTTGTAGCTAGTTGGATGAATGAAATTTGTAATGAATGGTTCACTAATCCCAAGACTACCCTAATCCAATAACTTTGGATAAGATTTTAATGTATCTCCTGGCTACACTTGGCATAATGATGAACTCCACTAGAAAGGGAATATGTATTTGATCACGGTCTAATTTTAAAGCCACTGTGTTATCTAAACTCCATGCATCCCCAATAGGTCATTTAGGTTTCTCATAAAATATATGAATGGATCAAATGTTCTTTGGGAAGGCATGAAAAGGGACATCCACACCTTTGTGGCTGAAATTTGAATACGATATTTCCAATGACACAAAGGAGAAACTGTGAAGACCCCAGGTGGACTACAACCTTTAACTATTCCACCAACTGTATGGACATCATTGTGGGGCTGCCCAAATCTAGCAATATATCAGTGATTATAGTTGCGGTCAATCGTCTTTCTAAATACTCATTCTCGGTGCCCTCCAACACCCCTTTTAAAGCTTCCATTATTGCTCAAGTCTTCATGGATAATATTTTCAAACTACATGGTATGCCCCACTTTATTGTCATGGACCGTAATACTACTTTCACTAGTAACTTCTGGCAATAATTGTTTACACTACAATACACTCCAATTGAATTTAGCAAGCAAGCCTATCACCCACAGACTGATGGTCAAACGGAAAACCTATTTGCAAGCATATTTGAGGTGTTTCACTTTATAACGAGGCCCCAATGGGATCAACAATGGTTACCCCTAGCTGAATGGAGCTACAATACAACTTATCATGCATGCTACTCGCATGACTCCATTTGAGGTAGTCTATGGCCAAAAGCCTCCATCTATATTATCTTACCTACTAGGAATCTCCAAGGTATAAGAGGTCGACAAAACCCTTACAACTAGGGTTGATATTCTATGCACTCTCAAAGATAAGCTAGTCATGGGTCAGAATTAAATGAAGCAATGGGATTATCACCATCACTAACACTATTTTGAAGAAGGGGATCAAGTCTTCCTTCTTCTAGAGCCATATAAGCAAACGTCCCTCAAAGAAGACCACCAAAAGTTGGCTCCAAAGTTTTATGGCCCCATATATGATCCTCAAGCATATTGGATAGGTGGCTTACAAATTAGCACTTCCAACCACTCTAAGATCCATCTAGTCTTCATGTTTCCTACTTAAACAAAGTGGTCGGATCCAATTGTCGGGTTCAAGCTAATCTGCCTTGAATTGGATGAAAAGGTTCCATTTGGTTCGAGCCACATGTTGTATTGGACCAACACAAGCGTCGTCTCCATCAATGCACCATAAAGGAAGTGTTAGTACAATGGAAGGATACACACCTGATGCCAAGCACATGGGAACCAAATAACCATTGCAGCTTCTGACATCTCAAGCCTTGGGATAAGGCTGTTTTTTAAGGAGTGCATGTTAGGGTCCTAACCTCCTAAGTAGATAGAATACTATGTATTAAGGTAATCTCAGGCATGGGGGCCATCGTTATCAAATAAGGCATATGTAGTAGTGCACGATAATGGAGGCAAAGCTACAATAATACAGATGGAGTTAAATACCCTCTCCAAAATGGGTATGTCTACCAAAAAAAACTAAAGTGCAAAAGGCATACCCAAAAAAACCATTATGGAGAATAAAGATGAGAGAATGAATTATCTTAGATAGAAAAAAACACAGAGCTTTTATGGTAATGCCCTAACCCCCAAGTAAATAGATTATTATGTACTGCTATGTATGGGGGCCATCGTTATCAAATAAGGCATATATAGTAGTGCACAATAATGAGACAAAGCTACAATACTGCAGATGGAGTTAAATACCCTCTCCAAAATGGGTATGTCTACCAAAAAAACCAAAGTGCAAAAGGCACACCCAAAAACACCATTATGGAGAATAAAGATGGGAGAATTGAATTATCTTAGATAGAAAAAAACACAGAGCTTTTATGGTAATGCGTTACAGCAACTTGAAGGGAAAAAACTGAAACTATAGTAAGCTCTCCTGCTTGACGATTCACAAGACATATATCCTTGCACTGTGCAGAGAACAATTATGAAAACTTCAAAACTATGAACAGGGACAAAGACCCAACTATCTGAAACTCTATAATATGCACAAATTGCAAAGATGGTATCTTAGAGATGATGCAAAAAGTATATATCGATGGCAAAATTGAGATTGGGGATGTGCAAGATCTATGAATGGACACTAAGATATTGAACCTGAATTAAATTACAGATTAGATATGAAATCTGAACCAGAAATGTTTTAGTGATTGTGGATCCATTCTTACATTAGTAATAGATGTGAATGAGGGCCTAGGTCCTACATTTTTTGGTGATTTACAAGTAATGATGGATGCAACAAAATACTGAAGGACAGCCTGTAATACTAGAGAACCCGCAAATTACTCGAACAAAATAACTGATACCATGCAATGTAGTCACATAAATCCATCTTTTCCTGCAGAATTTCCTTGATAGGATAGACATTACACTCAGAATTGTGGAAGTATGCCTCCCATAACAGTAAAGTTTAAGTGGAGTGAAATCTGCTTCTTCTATATTATCATGGAATCTTGGATGTGAAACGAGCATATTGAAAATAGGAGAATTGGACCTTCAGACTTCAGTTGCCTCAAGTTTAAACCTTATGGAGATTCATACGTATCTTTCACAGCTTGCACATCTTGATCTGATTGGGAGCCTGTAATGGTAAGTTTGCCCAAGGCTTCATTGACCTGCGTGCAGCCTCCTATGATACTGTTGTCTTGCAGTGCATTAGCCTGTACAGTGCCATCCGATTTGAAGCCTTCAACGGCAAGGTAGACCTCTCCTTTCAACCCAGATACCTCGTCAGTGTTATCCTTTTTAACCAAGGCAGGTTGTTTTTCATTTGATACCTGTTCAGAAATCTCTGGTCTTTGAACATCTTTCTCATTCTGGTCCTGTGCATAAGGCTCTGGTGCAAAAGGTGCACCATTTAGCCATGGGTGAATAAGGCACTCTGCTGCCGTGGGACGCTTCTCTGGGTCAAAGTTCAAGAGGGGACCCAAAAAATCGGCAAACTCATTAGCTTCTTGTTCATTCATGTGATATCTTTTAATGAGAAGTCTGTCGAGGGGACGAAAACAGGACGGCCGAATGTTTTTCAAGTGACCAGCTCTGTCGAAAAACTTGTGAGAATAGCGACCACTCAAGGCAATCTGAAATCATGGAAATATTTCTCATTAAATTTTTTATAGTTTTATTAATTAAACAAATTCTTTAACTGAAATCATGGAAATATTTCTCATTAAATTTTATAATATAACTAATCAAACAGATTTTTGTAACATTATGAAACAAGGAGTCATACCTTACAAATAGAAGTCATCAAGATTGACCAATCATAGTTCTCGAAAACTCATAAGAATATGATCAGGTCAGTTAGCTAGAAATCTAGCATTTAAGGCTTCCAGTCCTCCGATTTGAAAACAAATTATGAATGAGAAAATAGATCTAGTTTGATAAATAAAACCTATTTTTATGTGTAACTTATAAAAGTTTTTATCTTTCAATTCGTCCTACGTCATTGTCTGATATTCAATAAATTCATTTTTTAATCTTTAATATACCCTAGTTACTAAGCATGAGGTTAAGAAGGATCTATCTACTTAAATTTGACAAAGCTTTCAAGTAAAGTCTAGGAGCATCAGGGGAAGGAGTCGTTTATAATCAGTGTTCTATGGGGAGATGTGTCTCACAGGATTGGGGGAGTAACCCATGCTTCCCACACCTTTGGGATGAGGTGTTTAGTGAAACATTATGTCACTTTTGGAGATATGTCTCACATGATTGGGGGAGTAATCCATGCTTCCCACATTTTTGGGATGAGGTGTTTAGTGAAACATTATGTCACTTTTTTCATTTTGTAAAATGTGACAAAATACATAATGAAATGTTTTATCGAGTATTGTAAATATATTTCCCACAAAATGGAGGGCCTGTGGACATTCACTGCACTTCATTACTTTATTTATTTTTATTATTTAAATTTTTATTAGAATGATGAATTCTAGTCATTGTATTTCATTTATGTTTTTGTTATAATTTATAAATTTGAAAAGATGTACATGCATCATTGATTCAATGTGAAATATTCAAATATGATAAATCATAATAACAATGGTGATTGATGAATTGTGATTTTTGTTTGTATCATTTTGTCATTGTGTGCTTGTCACCTAGGCTTCCTTTGATTCAGTGAAATTCATAAACATATGCAAGAAATCAGACTACAAATCCATTCATTCAAGAAGTTTTCATGAAAAATACTTCTAAAATTCACCAAGAAAATATCAATGCAAACCCTAGTTGTACACAAATGCCAAAAATTATTCTCCTTCCAACAAATATGCATCATTAAATCAGCTAATAACCCAAGATAGGGCTAGGGAATTTCTAATTCACCATGGTGATCAAGGATAAAAAAATGAAGGAGAAAGCGATCCCTCCATTTGAGTACAATATCATGACCTAATTTTACATTTTGGGTCATGTAAAAGGTCGACAAGGCTAAAATACTAAAAATCATATTGTTTTACATTAAATTGTCAAATTAAACCTAAATCAAGCTGAAAAGATATTAAAAGCCCCTCCCATGTGAGACGTTAGCCCTTTTTTTGGGTAGATGGGGTGTCCTTGAGCAAAACATTAGCCCTCCTTAAGCTTATCCAACATGCCACATCGGGTAGCACTCATCACTTCTAGTCTTCAAAACATCCATGGTGTTGGTGACATCATGGTCAGGATGGTGACATCCTAGGCCTCCTGCCACACCGCCTCCACCGAGAAAGGGTCATCCCCCAGGGTCAAGCTCCCATCTGGTGCCTCCTCGAGGAATGTCCTATTCTCCCTCCTGCAAAGCCTGATCCATCTCTATCCCAGATCTACCCCTTTGATGGTGGGGGTCTTAGTATCCACCGATGGGCTCTTTCAACTCCTATGGAGGTCCGAATCAGACCATCTCCCATGTGTACTAGTCCAAGATGGTACTTGTTCGTCAGGCATGATCCTACACATCAAAAGATATGCCCTCCACGGGCTCACACCGAGGGACTTCAAGTAGCAATGTCATCAAGCATTCCCATCATCAATATTAATAAACATATGCATAAACTCCCAATAGATCACTAATAGCTCAAAGACATTACACAACCCACTATACAAAGCATGGGGGAAAAGGGAAAGGCATCTTATTGGGCTAATGTCCACTAAATAAAGGAAGTTCCCAGAAGAGACCTTCCAGCCATGTAAGTGGACGGCCCATGATGTCCAAGGTGGCAGCCGAGGATGCAATGTGTTACCTGTAAGCCTCTGTAGAAGGTGAGCTGTCCCTGGCCATGGATGCAATCTTTCCAAGCCCATTCATGCCTTTTATTCCCTTTCTGCTATTCTTACTATCTTTGTTTTTCTTTGCCCAAGAGATAACTGTGACACTGTCTCCCCAGCCGGGCAAATGTTACCCACGCACTCACGTTAAAACGAGAAGTTTGGCTCATGATGAGACCCCTTCCCTCGGCCATGCAACCAAAGGTCACTTCCCTAGCATGGTAACCAACTGGTAACATACACGCGCTTAGGTAACGGACATAATAGGGTTGGCTCGTGATGAGACTCTATCCTCCTTGGGTTAGGTCTTGTTTTTATTGTTATTTTTATGGTCCTCTTGTTTCTTGAAGAAGCCTTTTATCGCTTTCTGGGATCCCCAGCCAAGCATCTCGAGGTTTTTATTCTAGGATTTTATCTTTTACCAAAGTCTTGTTTTTACCTTCTTGGCCTTTAGCCCTTCTTCCCACTAGATAAGGTGCAACCCTAGTCAGGGTCAACCCAAAGGCCCTGGACAAGTGTAATGGGATGTGAGCTGGAAATGGGTGTACGAAAAAGTGAAACTGTGAAGGAGAGGATGATGGCTTCTCAGAGACAACCCCTAGTGGCTAACCAAAACAAATAGACACAAGCTTACTAGGAAATCCTTTCAATCCCCAAAACATGGCTGGCGGGCAAGTGTAAGATCTTAAGCAGCTTGTTAGAAAAATGAAAGGAATTGGATGCATACATTCAATGGTTTTGATGATCAAAGTGACACATACCACATGCAAGATACATGAAATCCACTACCTCATGAAGCAAGAACCCTCTCACACAAGACCAAGCCGGTGGTGGTGGAGGTTGTTGCCGCTGACAGGATAAAGATGCTGGAAAAGAGAAAATTTAGGCCCTCCAGAGCCATACTGAAGTCAATCCTGCTCTCAGTACAACATGTTTAGGACCTGACCTCGACATGATCTCCTCAAGTATCCCCGAAGCGGGAGATAATAGCCAAAGAAGACTTGAGACTGGTGAGTCTTGACCTCAAGTCATACTATTAATCGATAAGACTAAAGATAAACTTTTCAAAATTGAATTAAAATGTAAAATAATCAAATACAAAATAATACTACTAATTGAATCCCTGCATGATTATTATCGTATAATCAAATTCAATTTTATTTTAAAAATACAAGAAAAAGTACAAAATAATTATTATGATGGGTGATTTACATGCTTTAACCATTCCTTATAAAAAGAGAAATAATTGTAAAAACTATCTTGAAATTGCATCTTGCTATGTTATTGTGGCATAAAGGAACAAATGGTAAAATATTTATCCAGTTAAAAACTGAGGAACGTGTGTTGCCAAACACTTTCTGTTTGGAAATATAAGGAAATACATATACCAGTGGAGAATTAAGTGATATGATGCAGCATAAAGAAAAGAAAAATAACTGATAGCAGAGAGCATCTATTTCAAATGCTATTTAGTTATTGTGAGTCGAAATCATTAAACATAGAAGTTACAATTTTGTTAGAACTGAATTATTAAAAGTTCCACAATTTTCCATACCTTAGTTTGGTTGGTTCACAAATTTCTATAAAGAAAATTCCAAAGATTTAAACATATAAAGACGACACTTCACAGAATATGTATGGTACTAATGTGTTCTCCCAAAATAGAACAAAAAAGTATCTCTCCCTTGAGATCTTTCAAGAACAATCATTAATTAAGAACAAATTCAATTCCTATGGGCACTATCCTATTTTGGGATCAGTAGGCATCAACAAAGAGGAGACTACCACCATAAATCACATAGAGACCAGTGCCGATCACTTTCTATATCAATGATCTATTTCTCCAAAACTGATAATTGCAGCTCTATAATCTTGAAGACATGCAAAAAATGACTAGTAGACATATGCAGATATTGAAGACGCTAGATGTACATTCCAAAGTGTTTAGCATTGCCATAGATCTGGATATAAAATAGCAGAGAAATCTTTAACTAAAGGATCCAGCTAGAGTCACTAGTTTCTCATATTTAGCGTAGCACATAAAAGTACATGTTATAGGTTGTGAAGTCATGTCTACAAACCTAAATGGTGAAAAGGAAATGTCAAGATAATAAAAGGATACCAAAGAAAACATAGGTGTAGCACATAAAAACAATGTTGCATATCTTGTCTTGGGAAAGTATTGGCAAGGGTCTGAAATGTAACTTCTCAGCGACATCAATGGAAAAAATCGAATATCTCAAAAATGTCAGAAGATTGTGGTCTAACTGCATTATCTCAACATTTCCCTCAATCTATCGCATGTGTTTAACTCAGAATTTATCAGAATATCGGTGATATGTCGGAGAGATATACAACACTGCATAAAAGTGGATGTTATAGATTGTGAAGTCATCTCTACAAGTCTAAATGATGAAAAGGAAATGTCAAGATAACAAAAGAATACCAAAGAAAACAAGGGAAAAGAGGTTTAAATTAATGTTAGGGTCCTAACCTCCTAAGTAGAAAGATTATTGTGTATTGCTATGTATGGAGGCTTGGCTATTGAAAATAAGGCCTATGTAGTGGTGTGAACACAATTATTGTAAGGAGGCTTAGTAGAAGGTTCCACTTACTAAAAGTTCCTTCTCTAGAATTTTCTTAGGGGATAGAAAGTACTATATAAAGATATAGAAGCATTTTAAAAGGTGTCTTGGAACCACCACTTGAGCCCTGCTCCTTGGAGGTTGCCCTCAAAGAGGTGTGTAAGTGAATATTGTTTCCATATCAATAAAGGTATCACATTTTTCTCATATTGTCCATTGTTAATTGTTCTTTCTATGATATATGAGGAAGATTTTGTAATTTTTTCTCTAAATATTTCTATTTGGTACATTACAAGTGGCATCAAAAGCACTTCTCTCTTTAGCACCACTTTAGAGCACTTTTCAGCTAGAGACATGTTTCAATGTCTATAAATAACATAAAAATATGTCATTAAGCAGGTAAACCTTGGTGAAGCATACATGCAAGAACTACAAGAGGTTTCACATGTTTGGAAACCCTTGTAACCCATGTTGGTACCCTTTGAGTAGTACCGCATTAGAAAATACCTTTATATAGAATATCACTTCCATGTGCCCTCAGGTATATTAGAAGTCCCATAGGTGTCTTGAAACTAACCTTAGATCAACCGTTCAACCACCTGACTGCTATAGTGCATGGAGAACAACATAAGAAGACTACTATCATGTAATTTGGATGATCCGGGTAGCATGACTAAGGGTATGGTTGAACCTCCTTAAATAGAGCCCTAAGATATTGGGCCAAGTACTCACCGCTTGGACCCTTGCAAGTATATCGAGAACTATAACACAGCACCCCTTGCTCTTTTAGGGCCCTTGTAACCCTAATCCTGCCACCCAAAAAAGTTCAAACAAGGGGCTCTATTGTAAATTTTTGCATTCTATCATTGGAAACCCTACTTCCTATTTCTAGTTTGGGAAATTCCTACATATTCTTCAATATTAAGATTTTGAAAATTTCGTCAGCGTAGTATTTTTCATTTCAGAGTATAACTCCACAAAAGTAAGAAAAAATAGTATAAAGTGGAGCCACCAACACCCCTATTTGAGAGAATCTATCTCAATAGACTCTTGACATCTACAATCGATCGCGGATGGTACCTCCTTCCATACACCTCTTTTTATGTGGGACCCACCTTACCCAATATTAATTGCCTATCCCACAGCTCCAAAGTTACATTGATCAAGCATTCCTACCACTTCCAAAAGTAGGCACCTTTGGTGTGACCCTAGCCCATTCCCTATTTTTCTCTTGTGCACCCTCTAGATGACCACTAAACCAAGAACTTGACTGGCCAAGTGCTGTTGTGAACATGCAATAACTATGTGAAGCCTTAGACACCAAACTCTCGAAAGATCAAGTTGATACTGACAAAACTTTGCTCCAAATAATGACCATCTTGCTACACTTACTACCAAGATAAACACACTAGATGGAATGAAGAACAACCTCTCTACATTTCTTAAAAAAATTGCAGACGCCAACTACCTGAAATAGCCCTTACACCAAGGCATTGAATCCTCTCAATCCATGAGGCTTCACTCTAACACCCATGTCCTTGATCTGCACCTTCCTAAAGAGGATATGAATAAATTTGATGCCTCAAACCCCACTTCCTAGGTCACTCAAAATGAACATTTCCTTTCACTACATGGCATCACCAATGACTTTGCATGAAATTTCCATGTTGGTGTTCCTTTATATTTAGATCCCAGCACTGAAATGGTGGCAATGTAAGAATTCCGTGGAGATTATAGTGCTGACTCAATTACATAAAAGGTAACGTATTTCTAATACCTTCCTTCCGAATGTTTCTGATTAGAGGTTCAGTGCTGAAGAAATATGTGATCATGTCTTAATGGTTTTCCCTACCACTTGGCTAGAAGCAACTCAAATTCCTACATAATGCCCATTTCCAAAGACTCTTTATGGACACAAAACCTTTGTCAACAGTGACAAACTACTTAATCCCCAAAACTTCCAAATTCAATCCTCAAGGCACAATATATTTCCATCAATTTTAAAAAATTATTTTAATAATAAATCAGCATAGTAATATCTAGTGTAGTATGACTTGGTCAAGACTCGTCTTGCCAAGTCTTCTTTGGCCCAAGTGCTGCAAACTTGCCACAATCTCGCCATATTATTTTGGCATAGAATTTACTATAGTTTATGCAATTTTTGTGTTTGTCGGTCCTAGGTCGCTGGTTTTTCCATGTCACAGCCCATTGGTAATATCTATAGCATTATCAGGTTTAGATTATTCTCTACATCTCAACATTCGAGCCAACCTCCCTTGGATCATTTTCATTAGTTAATGGTTAGAGTAGGTTGGTCAATAGACAAACTCACCCATTTTTCAATGGAAATTTTCCCCAAATCTAGTAAGAATTTCGTTGAAAGTCATAATTCCATTTGATTGATGATAACTTTGACACATTTTAAGATCTACCTAAAATGCCAAATTTGGAAAAATTGAGATCAAAACAAAAACATTATCTCTTTGGAAAAAGATGAACTCACTAAAGAATTTGAATTTGTCCACTTATCAACTCACCCCATAAGCCATTAACTCAAGATAAACCACAAAATTGCATTAAAATGTAAAATAATCAAATACAAAATAATACTACTAATTGAATCAACCACAAAATTGGATTAAAATGTAAAATCATCAAATACAAAATAATACTACTAATTGAATCTCTGCATGATTACCGTGTATAATCAAATTAATCTTATTTTAAAAATACAAAATAATTATTATGATGGGTGATTTACATGCCTTAACCATTCCTTATAAAAAGAGAAATAATTGCAAAAAATGTTATTGTGGCATAATGAAGATTACAAAATATAAAAAGAGAAATAATTGCAAAAAAAATGTTATTGTGGTGGGTGGCTAAATGGAGATTGATATAAAATATGTAAGAGAAATAATTGCAAAAAATGTTATTGTGGCATAAATGGATTACAAATATTTTTTGTGAGGCACTCTCTACAAGGACCCTTGTATAATTCTTATAAGGTATGAGGTATTAGAGCCCGATTTCAAAACTGATAAGGTATCAAATAAACTGAAACCTAGTTTCACCACCCACATAACTAAATCTGTTCCCACATAACTGAATCTGTTACTGTTGATGCTGATAAAAGAGGTGCCATAAGCATAAGCAAAATCTGCTGCAGGCTGTGATTTTGCAGAGTAATATACCCGCGTGCCTCTACCCATTTGGTGAACAAGAAAAGGTTGTGATTCTTGTAAATCAACAACAACCTTTCCAACTTGTGACCTATATTTTCTCAATTGGATAGCTTTCCACTTGAGTTGAGTTAATACAGTCCGCTGTTGGAATAGTCCTCCAGGTAGAACTTGCAAGCCCGATGGCTTATTCACTGCAAGATGGACCTCATAAACCATCATATTAAATGTAAAACACCATAAAAAATTATATTAGATGTTAACAACATCTCGACATAACCTAAAATACAACACCTGGACTCAAGCAATGGCAGATACCCTAAGAACAGGAATGGAACCCCTGGCCTTTCCGCAGCAAGAATCCGTCGATCTGGGAGATCTTCTGGACGATACCCTGTTCAATTTCCCATTCGAAGATGAACAATGGGTCGACTACCTGTTAGACGATGCACTCCAGGTCAACGTTTCGATCCCTTTCGACGATTTCGGCAGCGATTATGCACCAGCTTACTGCACAAAGTCGATACACAGGCTAGCGCCCGAGACCAAGCGCGAAGCCACCAAAGAGAAGCCACGAGGGAGCCCACGATCCAAGCCTATAGCAACACGCACTAAGAGTCAAGTTCGACCGCCAAGGAAGGAGCCCACGAACCAAGAGCCGAGCAAATACGGAAAGCATCAAGAGCCGAGCCCTCCCTTTTCCATGGCCGAGCCCTTCTCTTATCCTGTCGCAACCAAGCAACAGACCACGGGCCACCATTGAAGGGGCCAAGCCCTTACCTCCCATGCATTCACTGCGGCTGCCAGCTGCAGCAACTCCTCCAGCACTGAAATCATACATCGAACGAGCACCCATTAATACCGTCCGCTAAATTACTGACCTCGGCAATGGTCTTTTGAAAATCGGGAGCAAATCCTTAGCATCTGCCCATGTCCTTAGCATCTGCCCATGATAAAACCTGGGGATTCATCCGCCCAGGTGGAATGGAGGGACAACAACCAACTGTTAGGTGCCTAGCTGTTGTTAAAGGAACATAAACATATATAAAAATAAAAAAACAGAGTCTGCCGTCACAAAAAAAAAAAAATGTCAGTGAACAACAGCAAGAAAACTTGCATTCACGGGTCTCCTGCATATAAATAAAATTGAAAAAAGGCACAGAAATACGATGTACCCACAGTATTTTGTGGAGAAAACCCTCTCGGGCATAAAAACTTGAGTGTCAAACAAATGCCCACTCACTCACGGGGCATTTGTTTCAGTCTCATGAATCATATATTTAAACTCTTTCTACGTCATTTTGTCCTATTCTTTTTAAATGACATCATAATCTACAACAAAACTTGGTAGGCTCCATGTAGACCAGATTTTACAACTCCTTTCTCATCATCAACTATTTCTCTCTCAAGAGGTCCAAATGTGAGTGTAATTTATGAAGTTGAATATTTGGGCCATATTGTTAGTATTGATGGTGTACGAGTGAATCCAAAGAAAATTGAAGCAATGAAGGATTGGTCCCATCTTACAACTCTTAAAAGTTTATTCAGTTTCCTTGGTCTAACAGAGTACTATAGAAAGTTCGTCCATAACTATGGAAAAATTGTAGCTCGTCTTGCCTTAAGAAAAATGCTTTCAATTGGAATGCAGTTGTAGACCAAGCCTTCCAATTGAAAGATGCTATGTGTACCACCCCAGTACTTGCTCTGCCCGACTTCACTAAGACTTTTGTTTTGGAATGTGATGCCTCAAGAAAAGGCATAGAAGCAGTTCTCATGCAAGACAACAAACCCTTGGCCTATACTAGTAAACAACTTTGTGATAGACACTTGGGCAAGTCAACCTATGAAAAAGAAATGTTGGCCATTTTGCACTACAGATATCTAGCATCCTTACTTGCTTGGGCAT
>SNQJ01S0023262.1:0-30593 GCA_010110895.2 Picea sitchensis | reverse complement strand
GGATTACTTTTCGATTAAGATGTTGAATAATCAAACTAGAAACAATGGCCAAAGTTAAAAGGGTATATGTTCTTACCTCATCCCTGCTAAATCCATCTCCACTATGGGGATCAAATGGTACCTCACCAGTAGCAAGTTCAAAGACAATACATGCAAAAGACCACATATCTGCAGGTGTGGAGTAACCAGCCCCAATGATAACTTCTGGAGCTCTAAACTGTCTTGTCTGGATAACATCGGTAAACTGTTTATAAGTCCAACAAGAATTTCCAAAGTCAACTATTTTACATCTGAGGTCTATTGAAGCCAGTATCTTCCTCCTATCACTGAGCTTCATCTTTTTGAGAGGTACGACCTCTTTAAAATTCTCCACTTTGAGGGGTACAACATTTTGTACATTGTCCTCTTTTTTGGCCTTTTCTACATTCTCCACTTTGAGGGATAGAACCTTTTGTACACTGTCCTCTTTTTTGACACCACTATCAGCTGGAACTTCTATCACAGATCCTTTTTTACTGTTATCAAGAGCCAACTCCCTGGATTTCTTCCTCAATTTACTCTTTTGGTTCTTGGTTAAACCCACAGCACTGGTGCTCGCCATTGCCTTTGGGGTTGCAGAAATCAACGGCTCCTTTGGGTCCGCACAATTAGATGGGGGATCGGTTTCATTTAGAGCTGCAGAATTCAATGGCTTCTTTGGGAGTGCAGAATTCAACGGTAGTTCGGTTTTGTTAGTCTCTTGAGGAGGTAGTATCAGAGGTTTACCATTTTTCCGAGGGTCCTTTGAAGAGTCAATAGCAGATACAAGAAGAATATTTTCTGGTTTCAAATCAGTATGAATGATAAAAAGTTGACGATGCAAATAGTCCAATCCTATCAAGATATAATAACAAATTTTCTTAAGCATTTTCAGAGGCATGCCCTTATGATTGTAATACTTAATTAGGGAAAGCAGATCGTCGCCCAGATACTCAAATACCATACAAAAATGTTGTCCATTGGGTCCTCTATGTTTGAAATGATCAAGCAATGTGACAATACATTTTTCGTCGTCGGGATCCCCATCACGAATTTGGTTCAGAATTGAAATCTCATCCTTTGCCGCCTCTATGTAATTCGGTGCACTTTTTTGAACCTTGAGTGCAACATATTTCTGCATTTTACAAAACAAATCAAAGATGGTGCTCAAAACCAGCAGTAAAATTTCTCAAACACATATTGAAAAAATGCTAATGGCTACCAAGAACATCAAGTACTCTGTAACATCATAAAAAAATGCTAACAGCTACAAAGAATATCAAATTTTATTTAACATCAAATTGAACGTTACAACGGATCAAATCCATGAAAATCAATTCAAATTATTTTTGCTCGTTAAGCATGTTTTTTTTGGAAGTAAGGAAATACGTACTCCTAATTGGGTGGGAACTATTTTGGAAATTTGGAAGCTTTTTGGTAGCTTCAACATCAAGAAAATGGGAACTTGGGAATTAGTTTTCCAAATATAAAGCTTTAAATTAAAATTCTATTAAATTAAAATGTGAATATTTTTATTCCATTATTACAAATACATAATTTATTACAAATATTTTCATTATATTTATTTAAAATATCACTATAAAGCAAAGATTAAACTACACTAAATATTATTAAGTAAAAAAAATTAATACTACTCACTTTATAGTTGTGCATATGAAATTTTTTTAGACTAAATATGAAAGTAGAATATATCAATGTAAAGTTTAATTTTTAAAAGATGTTAAAACTTTATATATGTATTTTCAATTTTGTTTCTCATTTTCTAATCAAATCTTTATGGATGTCAAATTTTCAATATTGTGTTAAATTTATTTATCATTATCTTGATACATTATAATCTAAAATATTTATTTTTTTAATATATATTATTGCCACTCACAAACTTTCAATATTGTGTTAAATTTATTTATTGTTAGCTTAATACATTATAATCTAAAATATTTATTTTTTTAATATATATTATTGTCACTCACATTCTCTGCAAAGTTAATTAAATGAATTAAAGATTATTTTTTTTAAACCTAAATAAAAATATATAAAAATCATAAATTTCAAAAAAACCTAAACATTTAAATTAACATATCTCAAAAAAAAAATTAAAAAATTAAATGAATCAAACATTACTTTTTCAAATCCTAAATAAAATATTTAATATAATTATTTTAAGAAAACTATGATTAATTGATAATCATACTTTACAGTGATTTGGAAGGACTACACAGATTTTTCCAGATGCTTTTAAAAATTCTACAGAGATGAATGGGTAGAAACTATTTTATACTTATATGAGATGAATTGAGGAAACAGAGGACTATATTGTTTAGAGGTAGGTAACGGTAGAAAGCTATTTCAGATCCTAAATCCATGAACGGATAAAAATATTTGTACAAGCTGTAATTTGAAATAGACTGTACAAACTCTAATTTTAAATAGACTGTAAAAAAATATGAATGTAACTAAGTGATGAAAGAATAAATAAATGAGATTAAATGAAAAAAAATGAAATACCAACTTGTTTATTGAAAGCTGTTTTAATCTAAACCCAATTAAAAAGACAGAGAATAAAAAAATTAAAAAGATAAAATTTATTTTTAAATCTAAATGCAATTGTATGGAAACTCTTTTTTCCCACTGTAATGAGAATTCAAATCCAAATGAATAGACAAAAATACATTTAGAGAGACAAGAATCTCTTCAGAATTCTAATGCACAGAACAGGGTTTTGAAACAAGATACTATGGGCTTTGAAATTTCATTCAAATCCAAATGAATAGACAAAAATACATTTAGAGAGACAAGAATCTCTTCAAAATTCTAATGCACAGAACAGGGCTTTGAAACAAGATACTACGGGCTTTGAAATTTCATTCAAATCCAAATGAATAGACAAAAATACATTTAGAGAGACAAGAATCTCTTCAGAATTCTAATGCACAGAACAGGGTTTTGAAACAAGATACTATGGGCTTTGAAATTTGAAATTCAACCTATAAGAGGATTTTTTAATTTTTTTTAATCAATCTTGAATTTAATTGAATATGTTGTTAATTAGGGGATAGTTATTATTGGCCGTTATTCATGAATGCAGGTTGATTCATCATTGTTATTCAAGGAAAACCATGCCACATGAAATAACTTGTTGGTGGTCTGTAAGGAAGCCGACTGTAAGGAAACAGACTAATTTTTACTTCTACCAGATATTTCTGGATCTTGGGACTAAGTCCGAGGAAGACAGGAAGACAAGTTTCATGAATGCAGGTTCACTCATCATTGTTATTCAATGAAAACCATGCCACATGGAATAATCTGTTGGTGGTCTGTAAAAGAGCCGACTGTAAGGAATCAGACTAACTTTCAGTCCTACCAGATACTTCTGGATCTTGAGGCGCTGTTTCCTTAAGTCCTAGGAAGACAAAGTCCCAGGAAGACAAACTGTTTCCTTAAATCCCAGGAAGACAAACTTTTAACCGAACATAAACAGTTTATTCCAAAAAAATTAAATAACAAAAGATAAAATTGTTTTAACTGTACACAGCTGTTTAAGATCGTAAATGCAATCAAATGGGCATTTTAATAAAATGTTAGAATTTTCTGAAACTCCAATTGCAATTAGATGGACAGACAGAATCTCTTTAAAGTTTTAATGGGCAGATTACGGCTTTCCAATATGGGCTTTAAATCCAAATATATTGGAGGTTTTTTGTTTCTTTCATCCCCACCTCTCACACATATAAATATATATGAACAGACAGAATGCGCATAACTTTTTAACACTAAGATAAACAGATTGAATGGGAGCACAATTTTACTCCAGACTGCTTAATTTAATCAATGGGCAGAGAACTGATAAGTACATTTTCTTGGGTATCCCACGTAAGCCAGACTGTAGAGAAATGACCCCATCCAAGCTTGCTCTGAACAACATAACGACCGTTCTTGAAGGTATCTCCAATACTAACAAAGTGGTATCCTCCCAACTTGTAATTTTCTATCCCTTCATCGTCAGAGAACTCCTCCCAACTCTCTCTGTAACTCTCACTGTCTTCGGTTGAGGTTGAGGATGAGGTTGAGGTTGAGTTTACCGTTGCCATGAAAAATCTTCAATCAAAAATAGCAAGGAAATGATTGGGAAATCACGCAGAGAATAAGAAGATTAGAAATGAACAGAAGAAAGATCAGAACAGAAGGATTTGTGGATCCTTCGTTCCTTCCTCCTCTGCTCCTTCTCTGCTCCTCCCTTGCTTTCTGCTCCTCTACATTTTTGAAGGAATAGTGATCGATTAGTTTGAAATACAGTTAGCCTTCGCCCCAATAAATATCAGGCTAATCTTGCACAATTAACGGTTTGTACATATGGCAGATTATATTTAGAAACCATAACTATTGGAATGGAATTGATATAGTAAAAAGATTTATATTTGTAATTTTTTTAATCAGGGTGGTGGAAGAAGTAAAATTTGGGGGCTGTTTAAAGTTTATTTAATTAGATTGAAAACCCAGAGGGGTCTTTTGTCTTATAAATAAGAAGTTTTATACATCAATTTGGTTGGTTGGTGTTTGGCTTGGCCGGTGAATAAAATATTAGAATTCATATAGTAAAAATATTTATATTTGTAATTTTTTATCAAGGTGGCGGAGGAAGTAAATTTTGAATGCTTTCTAACGTCTATGCAATTTGGACAAGGACAATTTTTTTGTGGTTTCAATATATCTAGTGTGTTTCATGGTTTTATTGGTCTATTCGTTCAGGTTGTAAGGACTTTAGTAAGTGTGTGGCAAAGAAAAAAACTTTTGCTCTTTTTGCTTGAAAATGGATAAAGCCCTTTACTTACACCAATCAAATATTGTTTCTTCTTATTTGGCTTGATTTCGAGGTCAATTAATATCCATGGCATTTTCTTCATTAAAACTATAGTTTGAAGATCTATAGATTGTGAATGTCATTTTGTTACAAATTTGAGAAGATTAACTATTGTCATCTTGAATTTTAGAATTAGTTTGATTTTGTCTCTGTAACATTATTTTTATGAGTCGTTTTATCACTTAGGTTAATCTATACAAGATTTTGATGCACCGTCTAGAAAGTGATGAGGGCTATGCGTTGTAGTTGTTGCACTCCTCTATGACAATTGTGTCTCTTCAATGTTTCCACACAACAATCCAGAATCTGCCACACATCTTCATAACTTAAAAGAATTATGAAGGTAAGAGCTCACATATTGATTACCATGGGGGCTTCACCTTCTTGACCAATATGTTATCACGTTCATTCATAAAGGGGTTTTTAAAATTGTGAAAAATAGAGTTAATATATTGTAGCTATAGGGGGGGTGTTGGAGAAGGACATTTTGGGACCAATTTTGGGAATTGCACAGGGACAAACCGCGTGACAAATCAGATAAGGAGCAACGCACACGAAAATTAAAAGGAAGACAGTTAGCGCATTTTCAGGGGTCAGCGCGCGCGAAAGGTGGAAGTTAGTTAGAAGTAGTTAGACAGTTTGTCCACATTGTAATGTGCTAAGCCCTAATGTAAAAGTATAAATATGTAATGGGTTTTTGGGGTAAAGAGGAGAGAGAAAAAAGTCATGAACTTATGAGTTGAGTGAATATAGTTCTGAAGCTCGAGAAGTAACTGTAAGTCGAAGATGAGCTAAGTTGAAGATCAATCAAGAGTTAAGTGTGCGCTATATGCACGAACGGTAAGGGCATGCTGGGTTATAACTGAAATATCTTGTATGAGCACAATGCACAGCTTTTGTAAGGAATAATGTTGAATAAAAAAATAAGAAGCTTGTAGTTGTGGACGTAGCCTAGTTTGGGGTGAACCACGTTAATTATGGTGTATTTGTGTTTTGTTGTGATGTGTTTGTTTACTTTTCTTGTTATTGGGCGCTCTTAGTGAATGAATGATTAATATGAATAAGTTATATGATGGTTCTGCACACATGATGAATGGTCTAATGAATGAATGTCGGGTAGACTGATAAGAATGAATGCTTCCCTTCTCTACATCACTGCAGAAATCATTTTCCTACAGTCCCCATAGGTACCTCAGGTGAGACTTCACCTACTTGCAGGTGATGTCGAAAGGGCCAGTATCTTTAGGGTTTTGTTGGTGAATTAATGTTGAACCCCAGTCTGCCCATTGTGCGCCAACAAATGGTTCTGTTGCCGGGACCAGGATATGTGACTGATGGGAATGTGGAGACCAACTAAGGTAGATATTGGGCAATGGTTGGACACGAAGGAGATCGATTTTGTTGTAGATCAGAATAAGAATCCATGGATCAATGTAGAGAAATGGCTACATAGGTATGTGCTTACAGATTTGCATGAAATTTTCTTTGCTAATTTTCCGAATATTTTAGCGGAGTGGATCCAGAGATTAGTTGAACAAAACATAAGATTTCACACTATTGTTCTGAAAAATTGGACTCCTGAGTTAATTTGACAAGTCAATACTATAAGTAATCGGGTATCACGCATAATTGATTTCTAGTTGGATAGTATACTGGGAGGTTACTTTATTGAATTTTCTATAGATTGCACTCAGTCATATGGTATTGTTGAAAGGGAATTCTTTAAGGGACTGTGTGGTAGATACTTGAAGTCACTATCTACTTGGATTAAGATGATGTTGTGTGATAAGGGGGTTATGAAGATGGAATCTGATTTCCTTAGTAGCTAAGCACTTTCGCGCATAAGGGGGACTGGGCGATGACCAAGGAATGGTCTGAGTGTTGCATGGAAGAATGAATGAGGAACAGATGGGCTGATGATGTCGAGAGAAGAAGAAGGTGCGACAAAAGAAGAGAATGGAGTATTGCGCAGTGGAAAGAGGTTTCAATATAGTAGGAAGATGATTGTGGTTGATAGAGAGGAGAAACACAACAAGTTTGAAGAGAGAGACACTAGTGTAATACTCTAGATCATACCACACACATAAGGTCAACTCAGTCCATTCGAAAAAATTCCCACTCAAGCTAGACTCTACATTAAACCCACGACCTCTTGTGCGTCTCCAAGGTCTGAAGAAACTTTGTTGATTGTAGTTAGTAAGGGAAGTAAGGATAGAAATCAGAACAATGGAAGTAGTACAATAACTTATCTTTAGAGAGTATCATCCAGGAGGAATACCACGCAGAATATGATGGCGAGAGTAGATACCACTTTAAGAATGTGTATCATTCACAGGTCAGGTTCAGAAGATCTAGAACAACATTTGCTCATTTGTGAGACAATATGGACTATGAAGAATGTCTAGGATGAGGAAGCGAAGATTGCATAGTTGGCGACAACATTCAAACACCACGTGTTACTATAGTACACGAAATATCAGACTACTACATCTGCGGGATAAACTAGAACATTGACAGATATAAGACAAGCTCTTTTAAAAGAGTTCCATAAACCTAAGTATGAGTCGCAGTACATTACAGAGCTAAAGGAGATCAATCAGCTAGTGAATGAATCAATGTGAGATTTTGATAAAAGATTCAAGATACTGAAGGATCGGTTGACATTCCAAATTCAAGATGAACAACATAAGGAGTGGTTTATTGCATAATTGTTGCCGCATATACATTGCCCCTTGACACAACAATATATTGCGTCATAGTCATAAGCCCTAGAAATTTCTATGAAATTGGAAGAATCCTCGGTAGAAGAAAATGAGGGATGGCTCAAGTTCAATTGAAGTTAGCAGCACTGACTATTCAGTTGTAGGAACTTGCGAAAGGAAAATAAAAGCACAAGGAAGTCTAGTGTGTCATGTGTAGAATAAAAGGTTATCATCAGAATGAATGTCCACATTTTTAGTAGTATTTGAATACGGGAGCTTTGAATCCATTAGGGGTATGGTGTGATATTTGCAAGACGATGGGTCACCACCCTATTACTTGTCAATTGATGCATAAATATTAGAGCACGAAAATAAACTTGTTTTGTAAATTTTGTAAGTTAGTGGGACATGAAGAGAAGGATTGTCACACATTTGATTTGATGAGAGAGCACATTGGATATACATACATAGTCTAGGGAGAAGAATATTAAGGAGGAGCTCTGCAATATAATATTCTAGGAGGTTATAATCAAGGAGGAAGAGGAGGGTTCAAAGGTTGTGGAAGAGGAGGATTCAACATAGGAAGAGGATCAATTATATTTTATGACTGTAATCAACCTGGACATTTGGTGCAAGATTGTCTGAATCCTTGTACGACGTGCACATATTGCAAACAAATAGAACCTTGCAATAGATTATTTCCCATAGTTGATCGCAAAGTGGAAAGAAAAGAGGAACCCAAATGTATAGATGATAATAACAGAGGTGTATGATGAACAACCTAAGATAGTAGTGGTTACACATGGAGGAACAAGAACCAAAGCTGATGCGACAAATCAAGAAAACAAGATCCACAAATGGGCCAGGAAAGAAACAAAACCTCTTATGTTGTTTGATCCTAGAAAATAGTAAGAGACCTACAAGAAAGAAAGAAAATAAGTGATGCAAGTAGAATAGATAACATCGACTTCAACCACACCACCTTTGTATAATAGGTCATCGGTGTATGCTATGCCACCAGTCTATGACCATTTAAAAAAGAAAATTGAGAAGATAAGTACTTTGAAAAGTTTCTTAAGAAGTCGTATAGAAATAATGAAGGCTCATTCTTCTTTGAGTATGCTATGCACAATGATTGACCGTTCCCCCAAGAGAAAGAGATACCTTTTTCACATTGAACAGTTAACCAGGTGCATTGCAAGAAAATAACGAATAGGGATTTTTGAATCAATGCACACATAGGAGACTACGACATGGACAATATTATTTTGGATCTAGGTTCCGATGTGGATGTCATTCCAAAGAAGACCTAGGAAATGATGGGTAAGTTGAAGTTGATCTGGTCGCCCATTCAGTTGAGGTTAGAAAATCAACATAATATTGTTTCGATTGGAAGGATGACATGGGTAAGTGTTAGTATTTATGGAGTGTGCAGCTTGGCCAATTTTGAAATGATCGAGATAGTGGATGGTAGCACGGTCCCGTACCCAACACTAATTGTAATTGATTGGGCATTTGACAACCAGAATATCATTGATTTGAAGAAGATACAAATTCTATTTGAAGTAGAAGACTTGAAGGTTACTGCATTGTTGGATCCTACTGAAGGAATAAGATATGTAGAATCAGTAAAGGGAAAAGAGCTCGATAACCTGTATAATATGGCCACATGAATGGATGATTATGTGAATGATATAACTGATGGTGTACTTAGTTGGAGAAATATTAGTTCATGCACATCATATTCATAAGAAACTTTGGATAATTGGCAACAAAGAATGCATGAAGTGTCTACAAGGAAATGTGCTCAAATTCCCTGTGCTTTGCGATGGATTGGAATTGAGGTATGTGATCCTCTGAGGTATGATAGACTAACCAATGCAACTTCTTTTATAAGAGAATTTGAATTGCAAATATCAGATCAATAGAGTTTACTATATTTAGACGTTTCACTGAAAGAGACCCTTACAATATGGTGGGATGCACATAAAGATGGAACAAGAGATTGACAACAATGCATAAGTCTATTATAGGTCAGGTTTGGGACATAGAATGAAGATACTATGCAAAAATATACAGGATTGAGTTGTCTGATGGAGCATGTTACACAGTGCCTTGTGACATGGAGTAAAATACCTAAGCAAGACTAGACACACTTGTCTGTACACACCTTGGACATAATCCAAAGAATTGATATTTAGAACTGGAAGTGCACAGAGAAACTGCATATTGAGAATAATTGACTTGTAATTTTAAGGTAACTTTTAGTTTTGAAGATGAGACCCCTTTAGTAGACACAACTTTGCAGGTTATCAAGAAAAATATTTTTACATCAAAATACACGATAGAACTAGTACCTATGTGCATCTCGCATAGATCTTCTACAATGGCTCGATAAGTTTTGGAGTGTTATAATGTTGTTGAAGAAGACTAGGAGGATGAAGATCCAAGAAATGTGAAAATACCTGAAAATGAAGGAGAACGCACAATAGAAGGTCTAGAACTCAAATCGGTCATATATGCAAAACCATTGAGAATGTGAAAAGTAAATATCGGTACCAAAGACAAGCCCAAATTTGTGAACATAGGAGACTATTGGAATGACAAAACTATTGAAAAGATAGTTAATTTACTACGCGAATATCAAGACCTATTTCCGACCACATTTTTTAAAGAGATGAAAGGGATTGTTGGGGAGTTAAAAGATATGAAGATCCCCTTGAAGCTAGATGTTAAGCCAGTGAAGAAAAGACCATATAGATTGAACCCGATGTATAAGAAAAAGGTGAAAGAAAATATAGACAAGATGTTGGAAGTTGGAATTATTGAACCTGTCGTAGAATTAAAGTGGATTAATCCAATGGTGGTTCAGGATAAGAAGACATGAGGGATCCAAATTTGTGTATAACTAAGAAAATTAAATGATGCTTTCTTACATGATCTTTTTCTAACTCCGTTCACAGATGAAGTATTGGATAATGTAGGAGAATGTAGGAGGACATGAAACTTATTCATTCACTAATGGATTTTCAAGGTATAATCAAATCAAGATTGCGTAGGAAGATAGATATAAGACTACATTTGCAAAAAAATGGTGATGTTACTAGTACATAATGATGCCTTTTGGATTGAAGAATGCACTAGCAATTTTCTCTAGAGTGCTTGTACCAGCATTTAAATAATCCATTCACAAGTTCTCAGATGCTTGGACGATGTTTAGCTCGTTGAAAGATCATGTTGAGACTTTTCGCTTGATGTTGGATAGGTGTAGAAAGTTTCAGATATCTTTGAATTTGAAGAAGTGCATTTTTCGCGCCCCGTTTGGTATCTTACTGGGACATGTAGTGTGTAATCAAGGACTATTGGTGGATCCTACAAAAAATGTTGTGATTGTTGATTTACCACGGCCTACTTCAGTGCGACAGTTACGAGCAATGTTGGGTCATACAAGGTATTACAGAAAGTTCATTACGGGATATGCGTAGATCACAACCCTGATGGAAAGATTACTAAAGAAGGAGAACAAGTTTCAATGGGACAAGGAATATCAAAAAGGTTTAAATACTTTGAAGCAGAAATTGGTTACCATGCTAATTTTGATATTTCCATATTGGAAGAAGGAGTTTCATGTTCATGTAGATGCATCCTCTGTAGCATTAGGTGTCATTCTAGCTCTGTAGGGAAAATGAGATATAGATCATCCCATTTAATTTGCAAGAAATAATTTATCAACTATAGAACATAACTTTACCACTATAGAACATGAAGAATTAGCAATGATGTATGCATTTCATAAGTTTAAACATTATTTGTTGGGCTCACACTTTAAGATGTATACAAATCATTATGTGCTAAAATACATAATCAATAAGCCAGTGTTGGGGGGGAGAATATGCAGTTGGCTATTATTGTTTCAAGAATATGAATTTGAGGTAATTATCAAATCAGAAAAATTTAATTTAGGATTTGATCACTTATCACGCATACTGCCAGGGGAAGATGTAGAAAAATTTGATGACAGTCTACGAGACACACATTTATTTTTTGTACAGATGGTTGATGATTATTTTGCAGACATAGTATAGTTCTTGAGTACAGGGGTAGCCCCACTAGACTTTACAGTTGCACAAAAAAGGCAGTTTGTACTAAAGGAAACAAACTATCAACTTATAATAGGGAATTTGTACAAGTTAGGTGCAGATGGTATTTTGCGACACTACGTATTGACGCAAGAAAGACATATGATATTATCATAGGTGCATGAAGTAGTTACGTGAGGCTATTATGGAGGAAAAGAAACAACTCATAATATTTTGCACGTAGGACTGTGGTGGCCCACTCTTCATAAGGATGCGAAAGAATTATGTCAGACTTGTGATGTCTATCAGAGACTTGGGAAGCCTTCCAAGAGAGATGAGATGTTGTTATTATCACAACTGAAATTACATGCTTTTTATAAATGGGTCGTTGATTTTTTGGACCTATTAATCCACCAGCAAAGAGGTCAGGAGCCAGATACATCATTAATGTGACAGATTACTTGACCAAATGGGATAAAGTGGAACCAGTAAGAGATTGCAACGCATAGACAGTTGCATGATTTTTGTTTGAAACCGTGGTTACAAGGTTTGGATGCCCCATAATACTTATGAGTGATCAGGGAACTCATTTTTTGAATTAGACGATTGTAGCTTTCACATAGGAATTTCAGATTCACCATCAGAAGAGTACACTGTATCATCCTCAGGAAAATGGAACTATGGAAGCATTCAATAAAATCCTAGAGAATTCACTGACACAAGTGTGTAATGTAAGTCGAGATGAATCAGACTTGAGGATTCCATCAGTGCTATGGGAATATAGGACTACAAGTAAGAAGTTGATAGGGAAAACACCATTCATATTACTGTATGGCCAGGAAGAAGTTATGCCTATGGAATTTATTATGTCGAATCTACACATTGTTGTGTTGATAGAGATTACAGTTTCTGGCACAATAAAGAAGAGACTATCAGAGCTAGTAGAATTGAAAGAAGACCATTTTGTCATAGGATTTCATCAGCAATTTCAGAAAGTGCGTGAGAAATCCTGACATGAACAACACATTAAATAGAAGAAATTTGAGATAGGAGACTTAGTTTCGCTTTATGACAACAAGTTCTTGCAACACCCTAGAAAGTTTCAGAAGCATTGGTTGGGTCCATATGTGATTAGATTTGTGATAGAAGCAGGTGTTGTCCAGTTGGAAAAACTAAATAGGGAAGTTGTGGAAGGATTGGTTAACGGTATTCAACTGAAACTGTATAGGGACAGTCGTTCTTTCGAACATTAGTCCGAGTGCATAGTATGTGTACCATACTATCTGTATTATATTGTATTATAGAAGAAAAAGAAAAAGAAAAGAGGAAAATAAATAAAATCATTTGAATTAAGAGACATAAGGTTGGTGTTATGAATAAGGTATTGTTCAAACTAAGTAAGGAGAGAAACCAAAACATTTCGCAAAGATGTAGAAAAGAGGAAGAAATAGTGTGCAGGAAGGAGGATGGACCAACAACATAAATTTGTGTAGAAGGTGGGAAACACATTAAAGAACATACATGATGGGACAAGTATTTAAGAGTAAACATGACAATGACGTAGTGGATCCACGTAATTATAAATGAAAAATGGCAAGAGAATTTTGACAGGCTAGAAAATCTAGCGTATAATCCACCAGAGGATTCGAAGTTAATGAAGAGTTAGGGAAATGATTGAATGGAAATGGAAGTGGATGAGACTATAGGTTTTGGCGTGAAGAAGAATAGAAACAACTGGTGACAAGCTATAAAATCAGATGAAGGGTCGACAAGGAAAGGTTATTGTTGTGTGAACATTTCAAAGAGATAGAATGAGCCAAGTGAGTTTGACAAAGCCAAGAAAGTAAGTTGCAGACATGAGTTGGTTGCAGAAGAGAAATGATGCCACCGAATATAGGAGAAACATCAACATAGAAAATGAAACAACACACTAGGAAGACATCGATACCTGTATTCAAGGAAACTAAGGGAGAATCAACGTCAAGGCCAAGCCCGATCAACTTTCCAAAGGATTATGTGCCACCAAGGAAGATGACAATGAAGCAGGTTAAGCTACCAAAGGAACCAAAGTATGAACTTATTGAACCAGAGATCCCACTGAAGTTAATCATCGAAGGAGATATTTTGTATGCAATAGGAAATCTGAAGTATGCAGGCTATAACACCCATGTTTCCCCCAGTCTGTAATTATAAGTATTATTATGACAAAACTATATAAAGATCTGTATGTGATTAAGGAAAGACAATCGACCTTGATATATTTTGTAATGTATATATTCAATTTTGTAATGATCCAAAGCCATTATGCAAGGATCATCATGGTTTTGGTGTCTTTTTAAAACTTTTTCTGAGTGAGGTATTTCGTCAAACACTTTGTTGATCTACTTGTTTACCTGTGTTTACTTCTTGAATGGCCTCTTAATTTCGGCCTTAGGGTTTACTGATGTGTTATATATGTGTATTGCAGCTATAAACAAGAATAGACAACCATGGAACATACCTCAACCATATGCAATATGATAGACAAGCCAAAACATCTAAAATATGCTTTAATTCATAAGATAGAAGAACCTGCTACAATGGAGATGTCGATCTAGAATTATCAACACATGGACAAGAAGATAGACAATAGAGTTGCTACAAAATGCTCTCGACAATACAAAATAAGCCTCCAAAGGTTGGATAAGAGATGAAGACCAATGCCAAGTAGATCTGGGTCAAGTGCCAAACCCCTCAAGCTGGAAGATACCACACTCTAGTAGAAGGTTGAAATCCTCAATAATTCAGCCCAACTGAAGGAGGCCTCCACATGCTCTAAAACTCCCCAGGAATATAGATCAGGACACAACAAGTCACTAGGTGAAGTCTCAGGGTCATATATGAAGTGTAACCCCTCCAAACTGACTAGATCTGAATGTCATAAACGCCCCCCTTCTCTTCAATTCGTCCCAATGTTCTAGCAAATCATCTGTACCATAAAACTCTCTCAGGAAGCACTAGGAATGATGGTGAAGACCCTGCAAGAAGAACCCAGGTGATAGAATCTCCAAAAACCCTGTCAACCACCTATAATAAACTTCCCTCAATGGATGGTGTGCCCCCTTGCTAGAAACCCTCAAATGGTGCGCCCTCTCTCTACTTGCACATACAACTGATGTAGAATCCTTCTGCAACTGAGTATATCTAGAACTAGAATGGCGTGGGAGCGTATTGCATCTCCGAGACCAATCTTGGGACAAGGTAGGTGGAATCTTTCACCACCAAATCGTCCTTTAGGGTTTGTTAAGTCAAAACCCTCAAAACCCCCAATGTTGGGCTCACTAGCTAAAAGCCATAAATCCAAAATATAATCATACATGAATGATGAGAAGATGCCCTTGCCTTCCCTTTATACTTTTGGCTCACCTTATCCCAAAGTGACTTTCATTTTATTATATTTTAATTAATTAATTAAATCACTTTAATTACTTTTTGCCTTTGAAAAGTGCCTTATCTCTCCTTGTGGCCTCCATGGCCACTGAAAGTCACTTCTAGCCATCCCATCCTATAGTGTTTCTCCTCACGATTCCAATGAGCTATTACACTAAGAGGTTCCTCCAATTAATGTGCCCAAAATGACCTCTTCGGTGATTTCAATTAACTTATAGCTCAAAATAGTCAAAATCATGGAAATCGTCGGAATGCAACGAAACCAAAGCCAACCTATGTGGAATGGCTCATAATGATGGAATATGATGATCAATGCAAGTTGGGCCCCACAATGCCTCTCAAATACCCCGTACTCACTATAACATCTATCTGGCTACTCTGGTTATCATAAATCTCTGCACTGTGATGATGTCCCAAAGTGGGGACATTACAGTCCTCCTTGCTAGAAAATTGCTTGTCCTCAAGCAATACCCAAATGCCTCCAAGTAAAATACCAAGATCCCATGTCCACCTGTGGGATACATAGTAGAACCCATCCAAAGATGAACAATCACACATGTTTCCCCATGTGTCCCATATCAAGTCATGAACTGCTAGCCCCTGGGACTCATAATCCTGAAATACACCAACTCTGTGAGTCTCCTGTACCTGACACAAGGCCTCATCCCAGAGTGAGTCCATCCTCCTAGTCTCTACCAAGATCCACACGGCCTCCATCAACTGCACATGTTGATGCTCGACTGAGGTGATGCAAGACCTCCGTGAGGCACCTACAAGTGATGCACTCCTCTCAACACTGAAGCTCAATGGAAAGTTAGAATAATTTTCCCCTACAATGGTCCACTCTCCCCTGTCAATCAATGAACTACTCAATCCTGCAATCCTTGGGTCCCATGCTAACCTTTGTTGAAGATCCTCATGCTGACACTGCACTAATCTGACCATGACTATCTGCCCACTGCATACATTCTGAACCCTCCTCTCCTGGGTCCTCTAGTTGAAATACCTGTGACCATTAGAGCTGTTGTCCAGAAACTGTATCAGTGAAGACACCTCTGTAGAATAAGTACTTGTCCAAACATCTCCATTCCTTATCATGATGATCAAGCGAAAGAAAGGGTCTTGCCCCATAGGACAAGTACCTGCAGACCCACTCCAAACCAAACCAAGGTGGAGTGTGTGGCTCTCTGGTGCAACTTGGGTCAACATGAACATCATGCTAACAAAACAGATTCCTGGGTCCCATGGAAAACTTGGAAGTTTATCACTTCCAATCTCCTTTAACTACTCTTGTGTGAGACTGATCACTGTCAGAAGCCCTATGTGCTCATCTTCTACCACCTGACCCATGACGCTCTCTCTCACACACTAATTCTCAACTGGCTACCCATGACGATCCCTCTCTCTCCAGCTGGATGTTGTAAAGGTACTCATGTCAGGTGGCCTTGGCCTAGGCACTCTCCATGCTCTCAACCACTATCTATCTCTCCTCATGTGACTGCTGATCTGGTGAAGGTGCTCAATCATAACTATGGGCTGCTGCAAAAGAGTGAAATATGCATACTCCCCTAGATGTGTCTCCTCCCTGCAATCCCATACATTTGTCTGAACCTGACTGTATATCTCGGCATGTCTCTGTGCACTATCCCTCATTACCGTATGCTTCGACATACTCAGTTCATCTTCTTTAGACTCATGCTACATCGTAGATCCGGGGTGTACTGTTGGATCAACCTCTACATGGAGGTCAACTTCTCTCGGAACACAAATGGACATGTCCTCCATCAACTGGTGCTCCTCTGCTAGACCACCAACATCCTCTAACCATGTGACCGAAGGATATATCAGAGTGTCCACCAGGATAGATGAAGTGGATCTTTGACAAATCTCCTCAAGAAGCTCATCTGATCTAGACTCCGATTCTTGAAGGGTTGTCTGTGTGCCTCTCAAGAATCCTCGAGTGCTCTCCAACTCTTGAGTGAGTTGGTCTACCTCCAATTCTTGCCCCCTCAAGGCCTTATGATACAACTCACCAATCCCTAGTAGGTAGTCCCTATTTGTTAACAACTACTGGTCATTAGTCCTCATCATAGACACTCTCTTCCTGAGAATTTGAAAATCATCCATGGAAAATCCTCCATCTGAGCTACCCTGTGCCATTGATGCTCTCCAACAATAATCTTCCATCACTGCATGCATGTCATAATTATGTCTAGTGGCTGCCTTGATCATAGCCTTACTAACTCTCAACTATGCTGCTAAGTGGTGTGAATCCTGATCATGGTCATGCTGAGGTGCCATCTCAGACCTCTCACTACTAGTGTCAACTTTGGAATCCCCAAAAAAATCCTCTGCATAAGATGATGTACTGAATTGTCCACTATCTACCGTGCTGCTGGGTACTCCTGTATGCGATTGCATCCCATCACTAGATGCTATATTCCCCTGAATCACACTGTATCCTGTATGAGCAGTCATATCCTTCTTTGTACTCACCCTACTACTATCATCTATGACTGGATCCCATATATATGTATCCAGACACATGCTATGGTCATCCTGGCTGCTAAACAGTGCATCCTCATCAATGTAGGCTGATCCCAGAAGTGGGTGTCCCATCAACCTGTCAACATCCACAATCTTCTCAACTAATGGAGTCTCCAAAAACTGTGACTCAATCTCCTCTAGCTGATCTGTATGTGTGAGGTCAACTGCCTGTACGTCCTGTACCTCCTCCTGGATATGTGGGTCTACCTGTCCATGGTGTGCATCCCTCACACTAGGCTCCTCCATCATACCTAACGTGCCACTGATCTCCTCATGTGACGTGGCTATCCTGGGTGTCTGAACATATGATAAATGTGTCATGAACACTATAGGAAGCTCATCATCTCTAGGTGCTAACACGTGTGACTCCTCACTAGTGTCACCACTCTGCTGAGACATAAAGACATCAATGATATGTGATATGTCTGTTGATACAATGGTGCTATCATCCTGTCCATCCAGCTGCCTATCCACTACACAAGGGTCATCATCCACCTCAAGCGTGCAAGCATCAGTAGCCTATGTGAAAGAGTCATCATCACTATCCTCTGAGGTAGAGTCACTATCACTAGCCTCTGTGCAAGAGTCACTATCATCATCTGACTTCTTTGAATCAAAATCTATCGCTCCATCCACACACACCCCATCATCATTATCATGGTGTGCCTCAATAGTGTGCTTCTTACCCGTACCCCTACACCTATGATCTGGTTCCCAAGGCACCTTGCAACTGTAGAAAAGATGTGTGCTCCTAATGGGTGTGGGGTTTCTCTGTGCTTCCTTCCATCTAGCTGTCATAGCTCTGTTTTCCTCTAATATTCTGACCCAATGTGTAACTTCAGCTTTGCTCCAACTAGGATTTTTATAGGATACAAAATGATGGAATGTCATTAGACCTCTGAGATTCTTATCGAGGGTTTGATATTCCCTATCACAATCAACAATCCCTCTAGTAAAGTCCAAAAAATCCATAGATTTGTTTTCCTCTGTTATGTTGACCCAATATGTAACCTCCTCTTTGCTCCACCTAGGATTTTTTATAGATAAAAACTGTTGGAATGTCAATTGAGCCCTAGTTTCCTCCCCAAGGGCGTAATATTCCCCTTTACAGAACATACTCTCTCTAGCAAGGTAAAACAAATCCATCTCTCCTTATGGAAGACCCTCAGGTTGGAAGGATTTTAAGCTCTGATACCACTGTAATGATCCCAAGCCATTATGCAAGGATCATCACGGTTTTGGTGTCTTTTTAAAACTTTTACTGAGTGAGGTATTTCGTCAAACACTTTGTTGATCTACTTGTTTACATGTGTTTACTTCATGAATGGCCTCTTGATTTCGGACTTAGGGTTTAATGATGTGTTATATATGTGTATTGTAGCTATAAACAAGAATGGACAACCATGGAACATACCTCAACCATATGCAATATGATAGACAAGCCAAAACATCTCAAATATGCTTTAATTCATAAGATAGAAGAACCTACTACAATGGAGATATCGATTTAGAATGCTCAACATATGACCAATAAGATAGACAATAGAGATGCTACAAAATGCTCATGACAATACAAAATAAGCCTCCAAAGGCTGGATAAGAGATGAAGACCAATGCCAAGTAGTTCTTGGTCAAGTGCCAAACCCCTCAAGCTGGAAGATGCCACACTCTAGTAGAAGGCTGAAACCCTCAATAATTAGGCCCAATTGAAGGAGGCCTCCACATGCTCTGAAAATCCCCAGGAATATAGATTGGGACATTGCAAGTCACTAGGTGAAGTCTCAGGGTCAGATATGAAGTGTAACCCCTCCAAACTAACTAGATCTGAATCTCAGAAACGCCCTCGTTCTCTTCAATTCGTCCCAATGCTCTAGCAAATCATAACTCTCTTAGGAAGCACTAGGAATTATGGTGAAGACCTATGCAAGAAGAACCCATGTGATAGAATATCCAAAAACCCTGTCAACCACCTGCAATGAACTTCCCTCAATGGATGGTGCGCCCCCCTTGCTAGAAACCCTCAAATGGTGCACCCTCTCTCTACCTGCACATACAACTGATGTAGAATCCTCCTGCAACTGAGTAGATCTGGAACTAGAATTGTGTGGGAGCGTATTTCATCTCCGAGACCAAGCTTGGGACAAGGTAGGTGGAATATTTCACCACCGAATCATCCTCTAGGGTTTGTTAAGTCAAAACCCTCAAAACCCCTAATGTTGGGCTCACTAGCTAAAAGCCATAAATCCAAAAGATAATCATACATGAATGATGAGAAGAGGCCCTTGCCTTCCCTTTATACTTTTGGCTCACCTTGTCCCTCCAAAGTGACTTTCATTTTATTAATTTTTAATTAATTAATTAAATCACTTTAATTAATTAATTAACCTTTTTACCTCTAAAAAGCGCCTTATCTCTCCTTGTGGATTCCCTGGCCACTGAAAGTCACTTCTAGCCATCCCATCCTATAGTGTTTCTCCTCCCGATTCCAATGAGCTATTACACTGAGAGGTTCCTCCAATTAATGTGCCCAAAATGACCTCTTCAGTGATTTCAATTAACTTATAGCTCAAAATAGTCAAAATCATGGAAATCATCGGAATGCAATGAAACCAAAGCCAACCTATGTGGAATGGATAATAATGATGGAATATGATGATCAATGCAAGTTGGGCCCCACAATGCCTCTTAAATACCCCTGTACTCTCTATAACATCCATCTGGCCACTCTGGTCATCATAAATCTCTGCACTGTGATGATGTCCCAAACTGGGGACATTACAAATTTTTAATGTAACAGAGAAATTTTGAGCTACTTTTGAAGGGAATAACTTCATAGGTTACAATGTCCTGAGAAGAATGGGAAAGAGGGAGGCCATTACCGACTTAAATGAATTTTCCAGGAAGTACCATGTCTAATTAAAAATGGTGCATACCTGAACTGTACCCAACCCTGGAAACTGATTATCAGTCAAGATAGTAGTTGGAATAGTTTCTTTGGATGTTAAGGAAGGATGGGAAATTCACCTTCAGGAAACTTCTGGCATGATCCCTAAATCCATGGGGAGAAGACAAGAAAAAGGAGGGTGCATGGATAGATAGGGAGAGGATGCACACTGATAAGCATAGGCCAAGAGAATAAGGAGACAAATAGAGAAGAGAATTTGCAGATACTTCTTGAAATTATTGCAGATATCCTCTCGTGATATCATACCCTGGATTGGGGGTGGCTGGTTGTAGCAGAGGTTAGTGCAACCTTGCCTACGGTTCAGTGGAGAGTGGTTCAGCTTATAGTAGTGGCCAAAATATCTCATAAATTGTAGATAATTAACTTGTATTTCTTTGTATATTAACTTGAATGCATGAAAATTTTTGATAATTCATGTGATGATGTTTGATGTGAATACCTAAATGGTGAGATTGTTGTGCCCTTCCTAGTAATGGTATTTTGTTTACTTAGAATACATATGCATGAGATGTCTAGTATCTGAGATTTCGAGCAATATCTATCCTTAGTGAAATAACTACAAACATATTCTATGTCAAGCATGGGAAAGGGATGAATATGGAAAGAATACAAACATACATAGGCATTTGAGTAGGTAAATAAACTAGATTTTGGTATAATATAGAGTAGAGAGATCTTCCTTCTCGATGTATGTACTATTGTGCTTATTTTTCATAAATATTTGTATTTGTGTCTGTATGTGTACCTATGCATTGTGGTTTCAATACCCTAGGTGAATGAAGGTATGCTTTGGACCTAGACGAGGGCTCTTAAAAACCCAAAAAACCTATAGGAGAATGAGAGGGAAAACACTCGCGAAAATGACTATGTCCAAACAAAAATTGTTAAGCCAGTGGAGGAACCCTAATTCACTTCATAGGATCATGGCCGTAGATTTGGCATGAAAATTAAATATGGGCCCTTAATCGAGATGAAGTTAAGATGAGACCTCAACTATTGATCTGGTGGAGCGGAGAGATCCTGACCCTCCATCGGTGTTGAGTGTGAAGCATGTGGAGTGTGCACTCTGAAATCAATGAGGATCATTGATCTATCGAAGGATGTCCAGGTAGTCCAAAAAAGGGATTCCAAGGGATGATCTAGGTCATCCATCGGGACAAGGCCAAAATAAACCTCCATCGTAGATCATAGTGGTCTCATTTGAACAAGACCAAGTGATGATATGATGTCATTGCGATGTATCTTGATGACCAGGATTTCCAGCGTGTCTAGGGGGAACACGTGTTGGCCAATGATTGAATGAAGGACCAAGGGGGGACCCCTGTTTGACCCGGTAACACCCTGTTTCCCCCAATCTGTAAATAGAACTATATGGGTCGAGGAACTATGGAAAACTGGAAGTGTGAATGTTTGATTTGATGGACCTTGTGTAGAAGGTCGATGAATGTAAATTTTGATTATTTTAATAGAAAATGTTGTGTATTGCATTACTGCTGAAAGAGGGGATGTGCTAAGAGAGAGACCATGATTGCTAATGAAAAGGTGGTGGAGGGAACCCAGAAAGGTTTCGTTAACCTACATCGAACCAATACCATGTTGGAATTAATTTTCTCAGATCATAACAATCCTCTGACCATGAATGAATTCCTGTTAGGATGGTAGGTGGGAAGGCCTCATCAAGATTTAATGAGGGATGGGGCAGACTGCCCATCGGTAACGATTTTGGACCTGACCATGAACTGGGGGATTTGAGCCACACACAATCTTTCCAAGGAAGGAAAGTAAGGAAGCATGGTGGACAGGGGGACACCTGCGAATAATGAAGAGATAGGCGCAGAGCTCTCGGGTTCGGGGAAGGATTGAAAGTAAAGACAGTGAGTTTTGATCACAGAAAAATTAGAGATTGAACCAGGAGAAGGAGAGTAACCTCTGTTCTGGACTATTTTTTGTATTAGGAGAAGGACAATAGTTTGCATGTGAATTCGAGTCATGCAAACTCAGTTGCAAATCAAAGTCAAGGTTTCAAGTAGTTTGCATGTAAATTCGAGTTGATAAGTCAAGTTACAAAGATGAGTTGACAAAGTTTGCATGTAAAGTTGAGTTGGTAAGTTAAGTTACAAATATGAATTTACAAATTCTTCATGTAAAATCGAGTTCATAAGTTGAGTTACTAAGATGAGTTGTCTTATTTAAGTCAAGTGGACAAAGTCTGCATGTAAATTCGAGTTGGTAAGTTGAGTTACTAAGAAAAGTTATCTTAGTTAAGTCAAGTGATGAAGACGAGTTCCATAGTGAGTTATGGAGAAATAATTATTATTAATAGAACTCCTTATCACTTGACAAAGACATAATTGAATACTCATTGAAGACAGAACGAAGAAGGAATATTTTTTCTCGTGGGATCTTTGCAGCATAGAAAATTTTTTTTCAGGTTTCAGGCCGCTAACTTCTACCAGAATTTGAGCTAGCTTTAAAGCTAGATATAGACAACAAAATCTCATGGTTGTAAGCATGTGTGGTTGTGGTAAATTTGGATTTTCTCCTAGCTCATTCATTTTCTAATAAGAAAGATCATTTGCTAGTTTTTTCCCTCAATCTTGAAAGGGTTTTTCTAGGGTAAAATCCTTGTGTTATCGTGCATGCTTCTATTCTATTCTTGTTCATGTATCTCTGTGTATTCACTGTGAAGAAATTATAGGTCAATAAGAAATATTTTTAACAAATATTACAGATCTGAACTATATTTGAATTTCAACATGGTATTAGAGACATGGGCGTGTAATCACTCAATTTTGTAGCAAGCTTGAGCTCACACAGGGTTCTTAGAGAGGATTATTTAAAGATCACAATTCAAATTTGTTGAAAATTTACTGCAAAGATGAAATTGATCTCAGTGAAGGATGAAGACAGGCTTGAAGGAGTTTCCAACTTCAATATTTGGAAAGTAAGGGTTTTAAATATTTTTGAAGAGAATGATTTGGATAGTTTTGCAACGAGTGTAGTAGAGGAATCTAATTCAAATGCGAGAAGGGAAAACTTTAAGAAGAATCAGGAAAGTAAAAACAAATCATTTTTTATTCAGTGAAGGATAGTATTATGTCTGTAATAGTGCCTTTAAAGACTGTGAAGGAGTGCTTTAACGCTCTAACAAACTTGTATGAGAAGAAGGTGCCCAGTTAGAAGAGGGCTCTCAAGAATAGGCTACGAACTCTTAATATGGAGAAGGATGATACAATAGCATCCCTCTTCACCAAGATCTCACATATCAGGGATCAATTACTGGTGATTGGTGTACTAGTTGATGATTATGACTTGGTGCAGATTATTGTTGATGGTATCCCACTTGGGAGGTCTTCCTATCCTAGTTAAACACAAGAGAGACTCAGCCTAACTTTGAAAGGTTGTGGCATGATTGTCTTAGGAAGAAGGTAGGATTCCATGTAGAACCAACTCCTCAAAAGAAGACAATATTTTGTTGACAACTAGAAAAAAGAAAGGGAAACGATTCCCTTCTCGAAATAAATTATCTATTTGAAAGGAGAAAGACAATGGTGGTTACAAAGGTAAGGAGTTTGAAATTGGATGCTTTAACTGTCATAAGAAAGGTCACTTTTCCAGGAACTATCCCAAATTGAGAAAAATACATAAGGGTAAGTTTCATGTTGATGCTATTGTTGAAGAGGAAGGAACTTGGAAGCCTAGAGAGGTTTCTAGTGATCATAAAACAAGAAAATAATATTACCTTGTTTCATCTCTCATAGGCATTGTGACAGATAGTGTAGAATCTTGGTTAGTGGAAAGTGGTGCCTCTAGGAACATGAGAGGGAACAAAGATAATCTAGATAACTTTAAGAATGGAAATTTCTCTTTTCAAGTTGAGATGGGAGATGATGCGAGCTATGCAATTAAAGGAACTGGCTCAACTCAACATCATTTCAACTAGATTTTGGATTTATGATTCATATTAAAGATATCTTATATGTTCCAGTATTGAAAAAGAATCTTGTCTCACTTGGGATTCTGGAGGATAAAGGTCACAAGGTGATCTTCATGGAGAAGAAGGCTCTTTTATGGCCCAAGGATATAGATCTCAATTCAACCATTCTTATTGGAATCAAAGGAGGACTTTACAAAGTCCCAAGGCACATTCAGGAACTAATTCAAAACATTGTTAGTTCTTTCGAACTATGGCATAAGAGGTTTGGGAATATTCACTTCAGAAGATGGTGAGTGGTATGCCTACTTTTTAGTTTAATCATAATAATAGTTGTAAAGGTTGCATGCTAGGCAACAACATAAATAAGTATTTTCTAGTCAATAATAAGAGGGAAAAAGTGATCTTAGAATTGATTCATTTAGATGTATATGGGCCTATGTCCACACCTTCATTAAATGGGCATGTGTATTATGTGATTTTTATGGATGACTTATCTAGGAAGTCATTGATATACTTCATGAAAACAAAGAATGAAACTTTTAAAAAAATTCATGAGTTCAAGGATTTAATTGAAAATCAAACTGGAAAACACATTAGAATCCTAAGATCAGAAATGGTGGTGAGTATGAGTCTCACCAATTTGAAGACGTCTGTAAGGAAGAAGGAATCAAGATACAACTTACAATTCCATACAACCCCCAACAGAATGGGGTTGCTGAGATAAAGAACAAAACTATTTGTGAGGTAGCTAAAGTAATGATGTGTGATCGATATCTTCCTACTTCTCTATGTGAAGAAGTTAAAAGTACTGTTGTTTACATCCATAATACAAGCCCTCATGCTATTTTGGTAAATGAGACTCGAGAGGAATCATTTACAGGTGAGAAACCAGATGTGGGGCACTTAAGGATATTTGGGTGTCCTTTCTACATTCATGTGCCAAAAGATAAGATAACCAAAATGGAACCATCAAGTAAGCAAGGAATCTTTGTGGGGTACAATGAAATATCCAAGGCCTACAGGATCTATATACCTGGTGAAATACATATTGAGGTAAGTAGGCATGTCTCATTCCATGAAGAGTCCTCTTTTAAATGTTCTAAAGAATTGTAGATTGATACAGATATGGAGGAGCCTGAATCTTCTCAGGTACAAGTTTCAGAGTCATCCAGTTCAGATATGTAGAGGGATGATTTAGATGCGCCACTAGATCTGGATGATCCTATGGAACCTATAGAATAGGTAGAGATACCTTTGGATGCACCTCAATCTAAGAGGAAACCTTCCTGGTGTAGAGATATTATGCAAGAAGAAAAATCACATGGTGCTCCATTAGGTACATTCAAGGAAAGTAAAAGACCTAAAAGGTTTGCAGGCTATGTGACACAGATGTCTCAGATTAGTAATGCAGAACCCACCAAACTTGATGATGTTTCTCAAAAGAAAGTATGGAAGAATATCAATCCATCATGAATAGTGATGTGTGGGAAGTGGTTCCCAGGCCAGAAGGAAAATCAATGGTCACCTCCAAATGGTTGTTCAAGATCAAGCATGCAACTGATGAAATTATTGAGAAATACAAAGAGAGATTTGTGGCTCGTGGTTTTTATTAAAAGGAAGGCATTGGCTGTGATGAAACATTTGCGCCTATTGCAAGGTATACTTCCATCAATATCATCATATCCCTCGCTTCAGTTATGGGTTGGAAAATTCACCAGATGGATGTTAAAACAACATTCCTCAATGTTCAAGTTTAGGAAGAGGTATATATAGAACAACTAGAGGGATTTGCGATTCACATGTGTGCAAATTGAGAAAAGAACTATATGGGATTAAGAAGGCACCAAGGGCATGGTATTTGAGAATTGATAGTTATCTTCAGAACTTGGGGTTCTCCTAGAGTGATACAAATCTCAATCTATATTTTAAGGTTGTGAAAAATCATCCCTTGATATTAGTGTTATATGTTGATGATCTATTCCTTATATTAGAGGAACATTTGATATCATAGTGTAAGAAGAAGCTCACTTCCAAATTTGAAATGAAAGACATTGGTCTCATGCATTATTTCTTTGGTCTAGAAGTGTGGAAAATATTAGATGGGATATCTTTGTCTCAAGGAAAGTACATAGTTGATGTACTATGCAAGTTTAGTATGTTGGATTGTAAATCCATGTCTACTCCCATGGTATCCAACCTAAAAAAGTTGAATGAGTTAGATTCTGAACCAGACTTGGTGGATCCAACCATGTACAAGCACCTAATTGGATATTTGATGTATATGATTCATACAAGGCCAGATATTTTCTTTGCAATGAATTCCTTGAGTCAGTTCATGTTTGAACCGAGACACAAACATTGGGTTGTTGCTAAACATGTGCTTAGTTATTTGAGAGGGTCCATTACATTTGGACTCAAATACTCTTCTGGTGGTGGAGTGTTTCTTCATGGGTATGACGACTTATATTGGGATGGAAGCACAATAGACTGAAAGAGTACTTCGGGTTACTATTTCATCTTAGGTTCTACCATGATATCTTGGTCCAGTAATGATCTAGGTGGATATTGGTGGCCACCCACCTATTCCAACTGGCTCCTCTTGACGATTTGTAGTTCAACACATTCTTATGTACTTCTTTGTAATTGGGGGTTCTACACTTCTGGGGCTGTCTGAATCCCTCACATATTCTAGGATGAGAATGGCAGCCTACCACCTAATCCAACTAGATTATTTTGGATGTTTTCATGTCAACACATCTTTCTATAATTCTAGGGTCATTTTAGGGCCCTAATTTTTTTTTTTTGGTTTGTCATAGTCAAACTATAGACATAGTCATATTTTTATGGTGTAATTTTTAGTTCTTGAAAACACCTTTCCAACGGGCTATCACGCGCCTAAAACGGAGGTCGTATGCAAAAGTTACGACCTTAAGAAGTTGAGGTGCCAAGTTACCCATCAGGACCCACATGACTTTTTGAATTTCACCTCCTAGGGTTAGGTTTTTGGATGTATAGGGTTTTGGTATTCATGAGTAATGTTAAAAACTCCTATGTCAGGAAAGGGACTAGACATTACCAGAATTCACCAATATTTTCCATACCTTGCACACCAAATTGGGTATCAAAGACTCTGAGCGACATCTGGTGCTCAAATACCGTGGTTGTTTTCATAGATACATTCAAACATAAATGGATTTTCCAGACATTGCATCATTGGGTACGTCTTATAGATATGATGTCAAGATTGAGCATAAATTTAAGCAAAAGAGGTGAGAGTTTGGATCTGCAAACTCCTCATAGCTAAAGCAGGGAAAAAGTGGCCCCAACCCACACAACATGGGATAGAGAAAATATGGAAACTCTCAAGACAACCAATCCAAGCTGCAACACAATAAGGGTAATGAGAAGACAAATAAGGATGTGGGAAAATGGTGCGAATAACATAAAATCCCTTGGCACAACATCGAAGAATGTTGCTCAAAGTAGTCACTTGTGGTTGAGATGAAGGCTTCCAACTCAGAGGTCAATTATGACTTTGAATCGAATCTAGAAGGAGGGAAGATGATTATTTATGTTTAACCCAGTGCCATTGTCGCTACCACCAATTTCCAACCAAGCGAACCAGTAGAACCAGAGGAAGGGGAACGCCTCTTTCACTCACAGATGTGGGTAAAGGGGGATCTACTTCATTTCATTCTCGATAGAGGTAGTCAGAAGAACCTGATATCAACAGAGGTCATCAAGCGGCTGAACCTACCAATGACACCACACCCACAACCCTACACCATTAATTGGCTTCACCAAGGAAGAGATCTCTGTGTCATCCAACACTGTCATCTACCCTACAACATCAAGCCTTTCAAAGACGAGGTATTGTGTGATATTGCTCCCCTTGAAGTTTGTGATGTTATTTTAGGACAACCATATTTGTGGAAGCATCATGCTATATATGATTCTATACCCTGCAATGTTATTATTACTTTGGGTAGACAATTGTATAGGATACCAGAGGTAGTGCCGCCTACCGCTATTTCTTTAATCTCTATTAAGCAATGTAGTAAGGTCATTTCACAGAATGGGAAGTCTGTCTTCTTTGTGATCAATGATCACAATAAGTAGAAGGTCTCCACCACATCTGTGGCCTCTACACAAAGCCTCTCTTTGCAGTAGAAGCAAGTGGACAAGATCGTGGAAGAGTATAGAGACATATTCTCCTCACCCACCGGGGTACCAACGCACTACCAAGTCAAGCATCCCATTGATCTAACCCCCGGTGCACCTTTGCCTAATGGACCAGAATATCGTCTTTCACTGATTGAAAATGATGAAATCAAGAATCATATCCAAGAGCTTCTTCAAAAGGGGCACATCAGACCTGACTCCTCCCCTTGTGGAAGCCCGATTGTATTGGTGTAGAAGAAGGATGAGACCTAGTGGCTATGCATTGATTACAAAGCATTAAACAAAATCACAGTGAGGAACCAGTACCCAATTCCTAGAATTGATGACCTTGTTGACCAACTCAAGGGGGGCAAGTTCTTAATAAATATTGACCTAAATTATGGCTACCACCAGGTTCCCATCGAACCAACTAATGTATGGAAGATATATTTCAAATCTAAAGAAGGCCTCTTCGAATGGTTGGTCATGCCCTTTGGCTTAAAAAATGAACCAACCACTTTCATGAGGTTGATGGATGATTTATTGAGACCCTTCACCAACTCTTTTGTGGTGTATACTTGGATGACATCCTCATATTCATCAAAACTTGGGAGGATCACATCCAACAAATTCAATAAGTTTTGAACACTCTGCGAAAACACAAGCTATATTCCAACTTGGAAAAATTCTCCTTTGGCATGAATAGGGTACAATACTTGGGCTACATTGTTGATGAGCATGGGGTACATGTTGATCTAGCTAATATCCAAGTCATCTATGACTAGACAACCCTGACCACACTAACTAAGCTTCAGAGCTTCTTGTGACTGACCAACTTCTACCGATGTTTCATGTTGGGATTCTCCTATATTGCATGGGCCCTCATCCAAGTGGCCAAAGGTGGTGGCAGGGAAACGTTAGCATGGGGGAAGGAACAACAATGAACATTTGATGATCTAAAGCATCACTTGTGCTCCACTCTAGTACTCTCCTTTCCCAATCTGCAACAACCATTCAAGATTGAGACTAATGCATCTAGCTATGTTGTAGGCCCATTTCTCACTAAGAACGGTCATCGAGTGGCATACCATAGTGAGACACTCTCAAATACTATCCAAAAATACCCCACCTATGATAAGGAAATGTATTCCATTGTACAAGCCTTTATTCAATGGAAACATTTCATTCTAGGAAAGGAGACAATCATCCACACTGATCACAAGCCTCTGCAGTTCATACAGACACAGGGGAAGTTGTTGAAGGACCACCATCAGAAGTGGTCCACCTACCTGCAGCAATTCCATATCAACATCAAGTATAAGACAAGGAGCACAAATCGTGTTGTTGACTGCCTCAGTTGACCTCCCGTGGCTTCACTCACCACTGTTCTCCATTCCTATGGACATGAGGCATCTAAGTGGCCCCAACTCTATCAACAATATTGATGCAGGAGCATCTACGACTCCCACGAGCGAGCCAGCGCATGGAGGGAAAGAATACAGGTGGACAGCACCAGTGCATACCTTTTTGAATCACGAGGAAGATTGTTGCGCCGTCGTTTTGGATGAACGGATCCATATGAAGCGCACTCGTATGATATTAAAGATAAGAAGGCATTTATTTAATTTCAATACTGTTAGGTAGGAGTTAATGGTAGATTAGACAGTTTTGACTCTTGAGAGGGAAAACAGAATATAGACACCCTCCTTTGCATTATTGAAGAGTTCTGGATTATGCTAAATTCAACGTTAGCGTAGAGAGCAAGAGAGAACAGAGCAGAGAATCCGTGAAGAAATCCCATGTACAGATTGAATTAATAGAAGAAGCTCTTGATTCAATTCCATGGCCGTGTTTGAGTTCTTTGTGCTGTTGA